>JANHGC010006776.1:237973-254919 GCA_027560395.1 Boaedon fuliginosus | reverse complement strand
CAGCACCACACCACTGACCAATCAGGACACAGCCAGACCTCCAGCCAATCAGGACACAGCACCACACCACTGACCAAAGACCTACACACACACACACACACACACACACACACACACACACACACACACATTATATTATATATATAATATTTCCCCAGTTTCAACAGCTGAACTCCAGAGAATAGGGCTGCTTGGAGGAACTCTCCTGAATGATCTTCTGTATATTTGATATGTGCACAGAGCCACAGGTGGGAGTTGAGGCATCTATCGTAAGCAGCTGTGAGATGTGGTCCCAATGACTGGCCCCGGTTATTTACTTTTATCAGAGCTAATGGATTCTTATGTCCATGTGTTACACAGCAGTTTTTTTTATGTACAGCTTTCTCCAGCCTTGTAGTTTCCAGATGTACCGAAAGCATTAATTTAGGAAAGGCAAGGATTATTCATGTGTACTAGATCCGAAAAGGAGAAACTAACTTCAGATTAAAGAATAGATTTGTGGCTTGTACAGATTCTATCTATATAAACCAAGCGTCAGACTCAAACTGGAACTTATTAGGGGCATAAAAATTTCTGCCCAAAATCCCGAGGAATGTAGATATTTCATTACTTGCAGAGCTTTGATGGCTCATAGGCTAATATCAGACCAAATCTATCTCATGTCCCAACCTCCAATTAAAAGATCTGAGGAAGCTCAAGAACCAAGATGGTCTTCCCTTTTTTCAGGAGTGATAATTATTG
This sequence comes from Boaedon fuliginosus, assembly GCA_027560395.1. Classification (NCBI taxonomy): domain Eukaryota; kingdom Metazoa; phylum Chordata; class Lepidosauria; order Squamata; family Lamprophiidae; genus Boaedon; species Boaedon fuliginosus. The sequence goes on along the minus strand of JANHGC010006776.1, from coordinate 254,178 downwards.
TATGTCTTGCCTGCATGCCTTTGCTTTTCTTGTCGTACTTATAATAATGATTGCTTGAACCTTTCATGATAGTCCTTGACTTATGACCACAACTGAGCCCAAAAGTTCTGTTGTTAAGCAAGACATTGGTTAAATGAATATTGCCCTTTTTTACAACCTTTTTTTACGACCATTGTCAAGTGAATCACCAAACTTGTTAAGTTAGTAACATGATTGTTAAGTGAATCTGGCTTCCCCATTGACTTTGCTGGTCAGATGTTCGTAAAAGATGATCACACATGACCTGGGACACTGCAACCATCACAAATATGAGTCAATTGCCAAGAGTCCAAATTTTCATCACCTGATCACGAGGATCCTGCACGAGTCGTAGGTGTGAAAAATGGTCATAAGTCACTTTTTTCAGTGCAGTTGCAACTTTGAATGGTCTCTAAACAAACATTATAAGTCAAGGACTGCCTGTAGTTCTAGGGGGGGTTTAATTAAAAAACAAGGGGGAGCGGGGACATCTACACAGCTTATTCATAGTACAAATAACAGGCACCTGATCTTCCAAACAATTTTATTTGGGGATTTCTTTTTTCCTCCAAAGTGAACAATTAAATAAAGTCAATTTTACCATCTTGCAGCAATCTCTCCCCCCACCCCAATTCTTGTAGGCATCACTATACCTGCAGAAAACTCCACTGCTATTTATTAAGTATCTTGCTCTACCTCACCTAATGAGGAAAAATAAAAAGCTGGTGCTCTAGGAATCTCGATAGTCATATTTATTTCCAATATTAATTGTGGATTTCATATGGACCTGCAGCCACTGCCAAAACATGTAAATGGTTGCTAAATTAATCTTGCCCACTTGAACAGAAAAACAATGTACAGGTAAACCTTGAGTGAGGGTACTAATAGGAAGGAATATCCATATCTTTCTGTTTCCCTTTTGACTATTGCAGCTCTGAGAAGTGAGTTTGTAAAGAAGTGTTGTGGATCACCAGCATTCAGCGGAGCTAGCAGTTGATTCCGACTCTGAAGAGGTTGGGGAGGAACCTGGGCCAGGGTTGGATTTGAGGGAAGGATAGGAGGAAGGTCCTGTGTCTGAGGCCGGGCCATCTGCCAGCCTCAGTTGTTTTTCTGCATCTGACAGCAGTGAAAAAGAGCAGATAGAACCAATAATTAGTGCACAGACTGACTAGGATAAAAGAAGAGAGGAGGAAAAGGGGCCGATGGGGAAGCCAGACCACAGGTGATCGGTGAATGGCCACTCCCCTAAGGCATAAAGAGGTGCAAACGGGAAGTGACATTCGCAGGAAAGAACTCGTTTAACTCAGCTCGTGTTTCTGGTATTTGGACATTTTATTGCTGCCTCTGACTCAAGAACTGTGTGTTTGCAATTATCTGTGGACTTCTAATTATTTGGCAGCTTTCCTGGGCTAATTTGCAGGTCTGACTTTAAAGTTACTGATAACATAGATGGTCTGTATTTTTATGCAATAAAAGAATGGTTTTGCTTTAAGAACTTGCTGGGACCGTCTTTTAGTAACCTAGGACAGAACCAAAAGGTAATTAAGTGACACAGATACAGATTAACAGAGTTGGAAGGAACCTTGTAGGTCATCTAGTCCAATCACCTGCCCAAGCAGACCCTACACCATTTTTGACAGATGGAAGTCCAGTCTTTTCTTGAAAGCTTCCAGTGATGAAGTTCCCAAAAATTCTGTAGGCAAGCTGTTCTGTTGGTTGATTGTTCTCACTGTCAGAAAATTTCTCATTTCCAGGTTGAATTTCTACTTGTTCAGTTTCCATCCATTATTGCTTATCTGTCCTTCAGGTGCTTTGGAAAATAGCTTGACCCCCACATCTCTGTAGCAGCCCCTCAAATATTGGAACACTGCTATTATGTCTCCCATGGTCCTTCTCTTCACTAAACTAGCCATGCCCAGTTCCTGCAACTGTTCATCATATGTTTTAGCTTCCAGTCCCCTAATCATCTTGGTTGCTCTTCTCTCCACTCTTTCTAGCATCTCAACATCTTTTTTTGGTGTGGTGACCAAAACTGGATGTAGTACTCTAGGTCTGGTTTTACTGAGGCTTTATAGAGTGGTATTAATAGTTCCCTTGATCTTGTTTGTATCCGTCTGCTAATGAACTTGGGATTGGATTGGCTTTTTGGCTGCCGCTGCACACTGCTGGCTCATATTTAATTGGTTGTCCACTAAGAGTCCGAGATCCCTCTCACAGTTACTGCTATTAAGCCGGGTTTCACCCAGTCTATATGTATACTTTTGGTTTTTCTTGCCTAAGTGTAAGACTTTACTTTTCTCTACATTGAATTTCATTTTGTTAAATAGGGTCCAGTATTCAAGTCTGTCAAGATCCATCTGGATCTTGAGCCTATCATCTAGGGTGTTGGCTATTCCTGCCACTTTAGTATTATCTGCAAATTTGATAAGTTCCTGGGAATAGGGGAACACAAGCTTGCCAATCAGCTCATCCTCCCTTCCCCACCTAATATTCACATAATGGGGCTCTATGTGAGTCACACAAAGGTTTATAATTTTCCAAGGTAATCAAATCCAGTGATTTCCACCAAGTGGATAATGGATATCAACAACCGAGTCCATACTTCTTCCAGTAATTACAACTCTCCCTAAATATCAGCATTCAAATAAACAGAGGTTATTGAAAATGATTTGGGAAGGAATATTTAGTTATGTTAACAAAAACCCATTACAGGTTTGGCTAGCAAAGCAAACTTGCCAATAACACAAGGGATGTAGAGTGATGGCTTTTGGATTCTGGAGGTTGTAAAGAAAAAGAGAGCAGCTGATGGATACCATGTGGTGAGGACTTGAAGCATATGGGGATGAGGGGAGGATCGCCATTTGCAGAGTTCATTTCACCTCATATAGTGAAGGTCGAGGGATGCTCTGGCACAAACAGATGTTGGTGGAGGGAATTTTCAAATTATCAGCAGGGGCTCTGCACAGAGAATCAATGCCCAGCATCCCAGCATGAATTTAAATTTCCTATGCTGCTATCACTCGTGAAAAAAGCAGCTCGGTTATCTTAGTTGGAAGTGTTAAAATGAAAAAGAATAGTTGTCTCTTTTTCTCAGACTGAAGGAATGTAGATGCATTCCAAGCACTATAAGTCAATTCAAATTTCCCTTGAGTTAGCCTTGATTTCTGGGTAAGTTTGACTCCATGTTGGCTTCTTGTCAGTGATAAGAAATGGTTTTTACCATTGTGTTCTTCCAGAAAGTCTCCCCCACCCGCCAGTTCCTAGGCAGTGTCTGTAAACCAAATGCAAGTCCATCTAGGGTTGGCTCAATTGTTATGTTTCATGTGTACTTTCTAACTGATAATTATGCACATGGTTGGGAAGAATTTCCTATGTTGGAAGATGATAAGTTGTTTCTTGTTTAGTTCATAACTTGTTCTCTTTGGCAGCATTTTTTGCTGCTACCACCCACCTCTGTCTGAAAGTTCTTCATGGGAGAAGTTTAGTAGACATAAATAGAAGAATCTCGATTGCAGGAAATATGACTTTAGCAATAGGATAGTTAATGCCTGGAATTCTCTTCCTGACTCCATTGTCACAGCATCTAACCCTCATAATTTTTTCCTTAAACTGTCCACTGTGGACCTCACACCATTTCTAAGAGGTCCTTAAAGCGGGCGTGCATAAGTGCACCAGCATGCCTACCGTCCCTGTTTTACTGTCTATCTAATTGTATTCACTTCTTGTTCATGTTTATGTTCATGTTTATATGTTTATCTTTTATCTTGTTCATGTTGATAGATAAATAAATAAATAAATAAATAAATAAATAAATAAATAAATAAATAAATAAATAAATAAATAAAATTGTAGCGTAGAGAATGTGAGGTTCTGGATTTTTATCCTTATCCCTCACTATTTCCATTGTAGCTGTTCACATTTGTGGAAAATGTAAGATCAATGGTTGCAACTCAGCTAGTCTGTTGGGATTAATGCTGTTGGATTAAGCACTGTCGCTGTCATTGTTGGGTCAAGCACTGACACACTCCTTCAGTTAATAGATGTTACTTCACTGCTTTTAAATGGAGAACGCTCATCCATTATTCCTGTAGCAGAAAGATTCAACTATTACTCAGTAAACTTTGTGCATATAGTGGAAGGAAAACCATCTTGTTCCACTTTTAATAGTAAAATCTCTTCAGTTCTCTTGATATTGTCATTCTAGATTATTGTGGAACTATTATGGATGATTGGTAAGTGCTCACTAAAGAGCAGTGGGTATATATTATTTTCTTTATACCTTAAACATTCTCATGACTTTTTCTCTCTTCTCTCTCATATGCATTTATACATATTCAGATTGTTTATGGAGAATCTTTTATTCCACTACTTCATGAGGGGAAAACGATCAGTCAACACATAATGTCAGATTCCTGACATCTTCCTGATGGAGAGTAGAACCATCCCTAGTTTGCCGATATTTCGTAAGGCAGTGAAGACCTGGCTTTGCCGGCAAGCGTGGCCCTAATGACCTTATTTCTCCCCCACCCCACCCCTGTATGATTGATTGAGTGAATGTGTTTTTGATTTTATTGTATAGGTCAATGTTTTTTATTGTATTGTTCTGCCGCCTCGAGTTCCCCAAATGGGTGAAGAGAGGCGGGATATAAATCGAATGAATGAATGAATGAATGAATGAATGAATGAATAAATGAATAAATAAATAAATAAATAAATAAATAAATATATGCTTGTACATATAGTGGTTCTGTACAACTACCTGAGCATTGCAGTATTTGCCTAGTGTCACACCAAGATGGAATCATAACTATTAAGCTGGGGCTAGATCATGAGAGCAGACATTAAAGGACCTATTAATAATTATCTGAATCACTTGATCATGTGTCAATCATCTTTCTGAATAGTGTATATAATAGTTATATGGTTAGCTTAAATTCAGATGCCTTGTCTCATCGTTTCTAAAATCCTGCCCTGCAAAGCATTTTCAGAACAATTATCTAATCGATTAAATCTTTCTAACAAGGGAATGAAGCACTGAATCACCTGAACTATGTAGATGAACATAAAACCTAATGTACTGATTGCAATAATTTCTTGTCCTAGTGAGAACAACTGGTGCTTCTTCTGTTACAATTGGCCATACCTCCATAGAACTACACATGTCTAAATTGCAAAATCCTCTGAAATTAATAACATACTCCTGTTATATTGTATTTTGCATCTCAAAGTGACTTCATGTGCTTCTTGGCACCTTTCATTTGGCAGGCAGGAAAAAACTCATTTCCTTTGGGTTTAAATGTCAGCTGATGAGAAGAATGATGGATGATGAATGAGTGTTAATTACAGCTAATTATAGACTGACTAATCTCTCCTGGTATTAAAACTACTAAGAAGAGTGTTATTGTTTTCTTTCACAATTTTCTTTTAATTGTTCAGTAGATGCCATTTGATGTTATTACTGAATTTTCTAGACTGCTTTTACAATCTATATTAGACTTCCATTTTGGGCTGGAATTTTTAAGAAAATAAATGATTCTGTGTTACTTTAAATACTAGTAACTGTTAATATGTCTTGATTTAAATCTTTATTATTGTTTCATACTATTTAGAAATGACTACTATACTGAAATACCTGGAAATTTCAGGACTAATTATATTGGAATTTTACAGCAGTTTGCTTTCAATAAAAAAGGAATTAATTGATTTATTAATATACAATTGCTTATGAATTTACTACCATTTGTCTTCCTAATTATCCTTAACTAGTTCTAATATAAATACAAATATGGTGAACTGTTACATAGTGACGAGTTATCTATTTGAAAAAAATATGCATTCCTAATGATTGATCAGCATTCTTAAATTCCTTGGAATAAGAATCTATGGCTTTTTCACATAAATAGTTGATTAATTTTAGTCTCAAGTGCTGTGACAGCTGGATTTGAAAAAGGGCCCTGGATGTGTCTTTTTAAGGATAAGAGATAGTATCTGATCCTCATTAATTTAGGAGGGTAATTATGGATTGCAATTTTAATTACATTACTTTTCTATGTCTAGAAAAGGAAATATTAATTTAGGAAAGTAATTATGGATTGCAATTTTAAAAGGAAATATTTTTAACATTGAACAAATAACCTTTTTTAATCAATTGAACTTCACTATTCATCAAATATAGCTGCTAAGCACAGAAAAACAAATTATTTTACTTACTTTTTGCATTTGTAAACTGCCCTTCTTCAAAGAGAGCTTCTTATTTTATTAAAATTTTATACCTCTCAGTGGCCAGTCACGTTAAATGTCTTAAATTTTAAAATGTCATTTTAAGAATATACGACACTGTGTCGTATCTATATAGTTGTTTCAATTCATTTTAATTAACCTGTTGTCCAGTATTCAGCAATCTATAGGTATTTCAGTGTTTAACAATATGTATATCTATGAGTACACCTTTCAGTTAACTACTGTACTGTATTGTACAATAGTACTGTATTGTTTTTTATTTGGGCTTCAAAACAAGGATAGTTAAAGATTCAATTCTTAATGCAATTGGAGAAAATGTTTTATTCTATTTTTATTTTATTCAAAAATAAGGTTAAAATACAGAAAATACAAAAAATAAAAATAGAACAAAAAACCCACAAAACAATCAAAAAAGAAAAAGGTGCATCAAAACACCAGGAACACATATACACATATTATCCCCCCTAAATGGATACTGTTTAATATATTACTGTGACATTGATTCTTGAGAATCAATTGGAGAAAATGTTAAATGCTTTTGTAGATCTTGGGATTTTCACTGATTACTTTTCAGCATTTAAAGTTTCAATTAAAAGTTAATGTTCAAAAATATATTTCCCCCCTATTAAAAAAATCTATATAATTAAAAAGCTATATTTTTTTAAATATACCTATTAAAAAATCTAGCTTTGCTTTAAATACTAGATGTGATATCTGTGCCATTTATTCCATACCCGTAATTATCACAAAAGAATAGTACAATATAATTGAAGAATTTTTTCCCCAAGCATAATAGCTTGGCTATTCAATTAAACACCCTTCATCTATGAACCATGCCAACAAATAGGATTAACTGAACTGAGCTCCATGTTCTTTAGCATTAGAAAATAAGTGAATAAGATTCTGAAACCAACTCACAAATGCTCTTGTATGAAAATATCTTTGAAGAAAAATATAGACGCCAGTCAATAGAAGCTGATAAAACACCGTGTCGCCTTCCTTTTGAAAAGCGGATCTTCACCTTTTTATCCAGTTGATTTTTATTTGAGAATTCCGAGACCGTTTTTTTAATAAAAACTACACTTCCCATGAACCTCCTTCGAACCGTCCGAATTTTTCTTGCATACGTAGGAAAATCTTTTAGCCAGTGGTTAAATCAAATGGCCAATCTGAAGAACCCTTCATGCCTCTGGCCAATCGGAAGGCTGTTGCTATCATGGTGCTGTTATTTTTAGAACTGCGTGCGTTTCTACGCCTTGCAGGCTGTTCTCCCGAGTTCTCTGCTTGCGTCTGAAGTTACGCTGACGAGATGATGCACCGGCGCACTGGTGAGAAAATAGTCCCTAATCATGCGCATTCACAGTTCAGGCAAGGGAAACATACTCCATGAATAGTTAAAATGCCATCTGACAGCCGTGTCTTGTGAGGTTTCGTTTAGGGGATGTGAGGTGATTTGCATATCCTTCAGCATTTGAGAGACGAAAATAAGCAGCAAAATATGTGGGCTGAGGTTAAATATGCGGGCTGCGAACTTTAAGCGGAGGAGTAAGCGACAAGATTGGAGGCCTACGCGCAACCTTTATGCTACGACAATGTATTGTTTTGAACAGCTCCGCGAGCGACAGGCGCTCAAACGAGTTGAGGGATCATCCAAACGAAGACGCTTAACTAAGTGCCTTAAAATTAAACTAATTGACAGGGAAACGCACTTGCGCTTCCGTAAACGTTGCTAGTTTTTGTAGACAACACGGTTGACTCCAAAACAAGGCTAGCTCAGTCCCATTCTCTGTCCCAGGTGAGACGCCCCCTCACTTGGAGGAGGCAAAAGTTGAACACCACCCTCCCCACCTACGGACCACCACCAACCCTACTCTAAGGGAAAGTTCGAAGTCTGCTTCACCAGGTCTTTATTAAGAAAGTTCAGGCCCCCACAAAATACTATGTGCTACCATCAAACAGTCAGCAAGCAGCCAGTGGTTATTGACAAGTTTAGGAAGGTCTGTTGGGACTGACTTCAGACAGGGATAAAACAGACATACTTTTTTTCTGATATGTACAAACAGGTAGTCCTCAACGTTCATTCCTTTAGTGTCAGTTTGACAATTGATAGCGAAAACAGTGACTTGGGGCCATTTTTCACACAATGGTTTGCAACATCCCCATGGTCATGTCAAAATTCAGGCATTGGGCATGTCCTGGGGTCATGTGATCACCTTTTGAGACCTCCTGACAAAGTCAGTGGGGAAGCCTGATTCACTCAACCACAGTGCACTGACAAGAAAGATTGTAAAATGGACCAAAACTCAATGGAAATTTTGGGCTCAATTATGGTTGCAAATCTAAGATTACCTGTGTGTATTGTATGATAGCTGCATATAGATTGTTCAAACAGGTGTCCTTTTCTGCAGAACTTTCTCAGAGGTAAGGTAAAAGTATGGTTTGCATATAGGTGTTTGTGATTGCAGATATCAAACTGAGGAAGGTTTTGGAAAAGCTTGAAATTCTACACAATATTGGCTACATTGTAGGAGGAGAGTTATGTGTAGTTTATGGTAACAAAAACTGACATTTACCTTTTATTAAAAGGCATAAGACTGTTTCAAAACCATACATGTAGGGAAATTTCCTTTAGACATATAACTTAGAAATAGGCCCTGGTACCTAAAGGAGTACAGGAGAAGGACACTGACCATTATGACTGATAAAGAATATTTGCAGCTCAGGTTTAAAATGAGTCCTTGGTGCACTATGAGCTAGGTTGTTTTTTCGTAGATTGTTCATTACCCCAACTAGGTAACATCATATGACCTATATTTTATTGGGTAATGAACTGTCTGCAAGAAAACAACCAAGCCCACAGAGCACTAAGGGCCTTTTATTATGACTGAATTAAGCCATTTGCTTCTGCTTGCAGTCGTATTTTATAGTTTAAAATAATCTTAATACTAAGATATTAGAGACATGAGAGGAGAAATGTTTTTGGAAATTAGCATGAGTAAATTACATTTAGGAATAACCTAGGAACTTGTGGAATAAATTGGAAATAGCAATTCTATTTGCAATTGCAATTCTAGTTGTACATCATTGTAATCTATCTTGAATATATTTAGTGCAATAGCATGTCATCTTTTAACATTGTTGCTTAGGTTTCCAAGACATCCATTCATATTTAGATCCCTAAATGATAACAAGAGTAGTTGAATATATATTTTCTATTTAAGACTGCAGTTTATTAATGAGGCAGGCTTCTGCAGTTTTTATTCAAATGCACTTGCATATTAAGATCAGCCTTCAGAAGATTGTATTTTATATGCAAGGCAGTGGGAAGTTACCATAAACCCATTTATAGTATTTGTGTCTAAAGCAGGGTTGGGTTTTTTTACCGATTCTACCCCATCAGGAGTAAACTCTGCTGTTCTCACATTTCCTAAATTTTAACCTGCTATCTGTCCATTTATTTCATTAGAGAAAAATGGAAAATAAGAACCGTTTCTGTGATGCTAACATGTCTTCATTAAAGGTGAATGGTAAAGTGTTAGTTTTCATTTGAGATTCTAATACAGAATCAGCAGCTGGTGGTTACTTCTGATGAAATTAAACTTAAAGGTTGAGAACTCTTACAGATGGTCCAACTATTTTATTTAGTGGTAGTAATGGAATCTAAATTAAATGATTGATTCATTATATTTGTTCTTATACCAATTAATGCCAAAAATGACTATTAGATTTACAGTATGAAGGGGGTTAATTCAATAACACATAGTACTAAAAAAATGCTGTTAGCGATAGATCGATTTTCCTTTCTGATCGACTTACAAACATTTGCAACAAGACCAAAGCACTCTGCACGGCACATCGCGAGTTAAGTAGAAACCGACGTTGGGGAAGTAGTTCCGGCCCGCCCTCCCTCTCCTCCCCTTCCTTGTCCTTTGCAAGTCGCCTCACCATGGGTGTGGAAGAGAATATCCTTGCGCAGGGTTGCTAAGGGTGAAACTTTTCATTTACTTTGCTCACTTTGGGCCAGGGAGAGGGTGGCTTCGGGTTTCCCGCGGAGGGAGGAAAGAAGGGGGCTCTCCAATCAATATCCTCTCACCCCACTTCTGATTTGGCCTATAGAGGGGGGAGAAGTTGTCGAAATAGCATCCGTACAGTTTAAAAATATATATCGAATATACCACATCAGCGCTTTGTGAAAAAGAAACTCCCGAAAAATATCTGGAAAGAAAAAGAAGCCACCAAACCACCCTTCCTGGTGCTGAGAAAAAAAAAAGGAAAAAGGAAAAAAAAGTAAGTAAATGCTTATGGCTAGACAGGGAGAGGGTGGGCATAATCGAAGAGTATTCCCTATAGTTACTTCATTTACATTTCTGTTTGAAGAATGCTTTTTTGACCAAGTTTGCCTTCTCGACACCCTTTCCTATTCAAGCTTGCTTTCTCCGCTGCTCCTTTAAAGGGCGATTTCATCGGGGCCTCTCAGAAGCCGCCGCTCTTCCAAGCCGGGTTCTGAGAAGTCATATCGGGGTTCCTTCTCCGCCCGTTCCCCCACTCCCTGGTTCCCTAGGGGAGAAAGGCTCTGCCTTTACAAGAAAACCTTCCCTTCTAGTAATATTGTTTCCGTTCGAACCAGCAACATTGCTGACATTACAGTATAAGTTGGAAGGGCGAGGAAGTCTGAAAACGATTTGGCTTGAACGACTGAAAAGACTCCAGTTCACCATTTTGTCTTCTTTCATTTTATTGGAATCGTGACCCGACTATTAAATAAAAAATCCCTATAAACCACAGATTTTGGTTTAAAGAGAAAATACTGCGAACGAGCCTGTATTCTTCGCTTTTTCTTTTAAGGATATGAAAATGGTAGTGAATAGCAAATAATGGAGGAGGTGGAGCGAAGGGGGCACAATGGAAAGTCGGGGGGTCGAGCTAGGGAGTTTATTTCGCTCCATTTAGCTTAATCCGGATCAATGGCCAGCGCGGCTTTGTCTAAAAAATGGTTCCATCCCTTTTATACTCGAATTTTCTCTCCTCACCGCCTCCTCATGATTTCGTATGTCACACACACAGACCTGGGGGGGGGGGGAGATGCGGGTTCTCTACACACACCTCTGTCCGAAGGTTTAATAAGAGGGGCAAGCTTCCTTCTCAATGGTGTTTAAAAAAAGACTGGACTGGGAGCCGGAGAGGCTCAGTCAAATGAAATAGCTGTAGTCGTCCCCACAGCAATACTTTCTGGGCATCAAAAACCCACTTTCCGGCTTCCATCGATTCCCTGTTCGTGAGGTAAATTAGACTCTGCATTTTCCTTTGGGCCACAAAGGGATCCTGGGGCCTAATCAGCGCCTTGGACGACGCGCAACCCTGGGATTGTTTTTCCCCAAAAAAAGAAGCAGGGGCGAACCTTTCAGCTCTGAAGGGAGCTAGAGGTAGTGTCGGTTGAGCAGGTTGGCTTTAAAAGAAAACTGGGCCAGCCTTCCGAAAGGAGTTGGGCTGTTCCGGGTTTCTTCTAGGCAGACGGTAAAAGGTCAGGATAACCTTCACTCCGGCACGGACTTTTTTTTTTCCTGCCTTCGGTGGGCTTTGAAGGTGTGTTTGTGCGATTCCCCTTAAAGAGCACGAGAGGGATTAGGGCCATATGTGTGACACTTGCACGGGCGAAACGGAAGCCTCCACGAGAGGACCGGCAAAATAGCTCTCTTGCTCTGTGGTAAAAACGGCAAAGAGGCTTCTCCCAAGGAAGGCTACATCTCGAGACTTGCTCTGCCTCCGTGTGTAAAAGCTTGTAAAAGGTAGGGCCCATCCTGGGGATTACTTCCAGGGAGGCAGGATTGCGCTGGGGGTTGGGTAGATCTCTCATGGGCCTCCAGCAAAGGAGGAATGAAAGGTGAGCGTCAGGGGAGTAAGAGCTGCTGTGCTTTGCCAAGTGCCTGAGATTTCCTCAGCCGGCCTTCCTCCTGCTCCATGCGCCTTTCCGCACACAGGAGAGGAGAAATCGGCGATTGTAGCTGAAATGCGAATATTGCAAGGGGGAGGGGGAGTGTTGAGCAATAGAGCGCAAAGAGCGCATGCGCCATGGAAAATTTTACACGGCTTAGCTGAGCAGGCGCTCGCCTGGGCCAGCTTTGGCGCAAAGCAAATGGAGAAGGGTAGTTAAAAGACAAAGTAGGTCACTTACTCGGGCGTTCCATTTTGTAACAGATGCTGAATTCATGAGGTAGTACGGCTTCGGAGACACCCGAATTGGGAGGAGGCCACGAAGCTGTTTGCGGAGGTAGGGTCATTAGGGAGGCTTCGTCAGCGAATGTTGGCAACTGCGCTTAAGGCGGGAGGGGGAGGGGCAGGCAAGCCGCCCGGAGGGGGGCGAGGAGGAGGAGGAGGAGGAGGTCCCTCGGGAGAAAACAGTCCAGCAACTTCGCACATGTCCGGAGGCTTGGGAACGAGTTGGTGATTTGTCCATATAACCCTACGGGGGGCAACGGATTTTGGCAGAAGAAATACTAGGTTGGGCAGTTGTGGTTCGAGAACGTTTCTAGGATTCGCCCCTCTGTTCTTCATTAGTCTTTAAAGCAGATAACTTGAGTTTCTTCTATAAACAGCGGATTGGTGTGAGGAGTCGGTTGGACCGAGGCTCCTGTTCTGTTCAGATGTTTCCTACTAGCAGATTTTTTAATTGGTCAGTGTGGCTTTTATTTTTTAATACTTCTTTAAGTACTTCTGATCATCAGCCTAACAGCTACTCAAGATAATTAAGAACATTTTTTAAAGTTGTCTAATATTTTTTTAGAGTATTTTACTCAATACTCTATGACTGGGCACCTATACACTCCTCCCAAAGAAATAACTATAGTTCAACTGTTTCTCTGCAAAATCATTGAGTAATATCATGGAGATTGTTATTTAATTTGTTTTCTCATGGATATAATTGCCACATGCAGAATAAACTGCAATTATATTTTATATTCTCAAGATAATTGGCTATTCTGAAATAACTTTTATTTTATTATTAAAGTTCTATAGAAAACCCCCCAAAGATTTAATTCTGTTATTAGTCTCTGAAGTTGTCTCACTTGTTTCCAAATTAGCAATTTTAAGGATTAAGGAATTCTAATTAATACTAATAGTTAAAGATGTGGCATTATTTTTCAGATAGTCTTTGTAAAAAATTGCTGTATCAAATTTGGAGCCTTTAGTAATTTTTTTCTATAATTTGAATATACTAAAATATTCACAATATTGTGAGGGGTCCTTTAAAAACATTCGTTGGCATTTTTAGTGTGATGAGAATTCAAGAAAAAAATCAAAGCAAAATATAATGTCCTTTAATAGAAACATAATGCCAAATGACTTGGGCTGATTTGACTTGCTGCCTTTCTGTTACTTGATGTAATTACTATTAATAGATCATTGTGTAGGTCATTATTTCTTATTTCTTGGGTTTCAAGACCATTAAATTAAAACAACACCGGGCAGTTTACAATTTTTAAAGAATACTTTTTTAAAAAGGCACATAACATTTATGTATACATTAGAACAAAATGGATTTCTTTAGATCCAAATGTTGCTGTTCTCATTACATTTATTTGGCAGTAAGCCCCTTTGAATCTGGAGGGATGTAAACCTAATTATTCAGAAGTGAGCTCAAGGTGATTTGCGTCCTGGCCTTGAGAAAGTGGCAAACAAGAATAGTATTTCCTGAATAACATTTTTGTTTTTGTATGTTTCTTTAGGATGATTGGCAGGATAAATTTTTAGTCATAAATTATGGTATGCATGTTGTAGACCATAGCCTTGTGGCCCAAAAATAAAATAAAAACTTTCACAGTCATAAGTTATTTTCCTAAATGTCCTACTGGTAGTTTCTCAAAACAATTTCACAGGACACAGATACAAACCATTTTGTATAGTTGAGCTGATGTGTTAGTAGTTAGTTGATCTTGCCTCCCAAATTAAATAGACATATTCCAATAGCTTTGGTACAGTTTATCATAATCTAGTTGCTCCTGGAGTACAAACTCTTAAGGTCTTGGGTTCTGCTATCAGAAATAATTTTATGGCTATCCCCATTCAGATGGAATTATTTCAGAAGAAGCTCCTGTATTAGTTGCAGTAACAATAGGGTAGTCCTCAACTTACAACTGTGTGCTTAGTGACTGTTTGAAGCTACAACACTGAAAAAGTTGACTTACACTATTTTTCATACTTAAAACCATTGTAGCATCCTATGGTCACATGATCAAAATTTGCTTGGCAACTGGTATGTATGAGGGCTGCAGTGTCCTGGAATCATGTAATCACTATTTGCGACTCTCCATCAAGCAAAGTCAGTGGGAAAGCCAGATTCACTTAACAATCATATTACTAACTTTATAACTTAAGATTCTCTTAACAACTGTGGCAAGAAAGGTTATTAAATGGGGCAAAATTCACTTAACAACTGCCTTGCTTAATGAAAATTTTGGGCTCAATTGTAATCATAAGTCCAGGACTACCTGTATGCTTGAAGAATAGAAATTTTAAAATCTTGTATATATGCTCCCATTTACATTTTGATGCAAAGCTCTGCTTTATATTTTAAGAGATTTGCTGGGTTAAAACAAAGACCTGTTTTCTCTAATATCTTAATTTCCCACAATGACTTAACTAGATACCTATGGAAAGTCCACAAACAGGACATGAGGCCGGTCCTCTTCTCATTGGTTCACAGCAGCTGATAATCAGAGGTATGCTTCATGTTAACCTGGAGATAGCAAATAACCTTCTCAATTTAATAGCCATTTATCATTTTATTCTCTGTAAATTTATTCCCTTTGGCAATCTCTTGGTATTAATTTTTTTAATTATTGGAAGAGGAGGATTTATTGCCCATCTTTCTATCTCTTTCCAACAAATGTACAGTTCCCATGTATATCTGCTCCTTAAATACCAAAGATCAAGATGAAATGAATGACACTGGAGTATGCAGCCTTATCTAATTTTCACAAATTGAACTGACATTTGAAAGGTGCTGTCTCAGATTACTGTTTTGTGGGAAATTCCATAGTTTAATTACTGTAAGAAATGATGGTTTATTAAATACATCACCTTACGTCCTTTTGCCACACAATATGCTTTCAAGTATTGGTACACAAATGCAGTTGCAATTAGAAATGGCAGATATGTTGGCACAGATATCTAAGAATGAGGCTATGACTGAAAAAAGATAATTTTTCTTCCTGGTCCTCAATGGAATGCTGTTCTAGTCCCAAGTTTCCAGTGGGCTTCTAGCTTCTGAATACCAGATAGTTTATCAGAAGAAACACTTGTCATAAATCACCATATTTGATAGTGCCTCATTGAAATTCAACTCTTAATATTCATTTTTTGAATATTTTATGGACCCAAAGCAGGCTGTTGACTAAGGTGCCAATTAAAAACTGGATCTGTTACATTGCAGGTAAATTGATGATGCATACAATCCTCAATTTAAATTTAAATAATCTTATAAATCTTCTAGACACCTAAGAGTATTATTGGATAGAATAAAACAATGTGGATTGAAGTATTATTGAGAGAGACAGCAAATCATTTGGTAGTTTAACCCCCCTAAAAGAAGAGAGGTTTAGTTAAGAATTTTTTTAACTAGTCTGCATGCCACACAGAAACCATTAAAAGCATCATTAGATACTTGCATCTTTAAAAATGACAGTTTAATTGAACATGCCTGGGGCCAATAGGTACTTATTAATTCCTCTCTAATACTATTTTTTGTTCATATGAAATGATGCTAAGGAAATAATATTTCAACTATTTAATTGTTTGCTATTAGAACAACAGGGATGGAAGGCATCACAATTTGCTTCTCAGTTTATCTCCTTAAATGTATTGAACTGCTTTATCTACCCTGTTTCCCTGAAAATACGACCTCCCCTGAAAGTAAGACCTAGCTTGATTTTTACACGTCCACCCAACAT
>JANHGC010006776.1:212471-222616 GCA_027560395.1 Boaedon fuliginosus | reverse complement strand
CCCGTTCGTGCTGCTCCCTTTTATTTCGCCCTGTAACTCAGATGTTCAGCCACCCTCTCTTCTTCCCGGTCTCTCTTAAAGAGAGAAAATATCTTGTGTAAATCACACCTTGGTCACCTGATAACCATGCCTGGACTACTGCCAGTACCTTTACTCTGAAATCTTGCAACGCCCATCTCCCCACTCAATTGCACAAGCTTAGTTTTCTTGGCAAGTGTCCTTTCAGAAAAGGAGAAATCTGCAAGGATACAACTCTTTAAAAACCATTTTCTAGAACTCTTTTGTTTTTAGGTAACAAATAAAAGTGTTCTTATTTCTATGAAGGAATGGAGATGAAAAATTCTAGCAAACTCTTAACAAGAACTGCTTTGGTCCTATTGTTTTAGGTAGCTTATAGCTTTATTGGAAACTGACCAAATAACTATCATAATGAAAAGTGACTCTTGGTATTCTCTCCTGCTTCAAGAGCAGTTGGACATTTAGCCTTCTCTTTGCAGATGCATACAGTTCTCGATTTACACAACCAAGTTCCTTAATGTTATAAACAATTTTGTTTGATACCTAAGATTAATTCATTATTGATTACTGATAATTTAGAGAAAATGAATAAACGCTTCATAATCAGAAACTGTATAATTTAACTTATACAAAATATTTACTGTTTTCTACGTTATTTTAAAAGATAATTCAAATATGAAATATTCGTTGTAAATTGCTTCAGTATTCTTAATTAACAGTTGACCACTTGAGAGAGGGGCATAAACTGGAGCATTTTGCATCTATGCTGTCCACATGTTTCAAGAAGAATATTGAATTTTTTAAAATTCCCAGTAGTAGTTATTGTGTTTTATATTTCTTGTGTATTCATGCTATATAAATGTGAAGAACGGCAAAATGAATAATAGCCTACTTGAAATTCTAGCAATAGATCAAAACATTAGGTTCAGTTAGTGGATTAGGCATACAATATATTGGTAGTCACATTATTTCAATTTAGTAGAATATACTTTTATTTATTTTTTTGAGAAGGAAAGATATACTAACATAATTCAATACAATCAAAATGTTATATTTTAAACAAAAACTTTACAAAAAACACTTTAGCAGAGACTTTAATATATTCAGAAAATCCAGCCCTATTTCACACTCTAGAGAGTTCTTAATTGCATCCTTTAAAAAAGAAACAAATAAAAATGAATACCATATATACTTTGATCACTGAAATGTTACTTCTTTTCCAGAACAGTTTAAATCAGAGGTAGGCAATCTATATTTTCTACCTAATTAAACATTTCCATAATCCAAATCTCTATGTAGTGTTAAGATTTATGAGAATTATATTACCTGAATGATATCAGACTGCCTACCTATACTTTAAACTTTTTCACTTGCCATTCATTAAGCTTTTGCATATTTTGTTTAAAAAATTGGGTTAGAGTATTTGCAGAAATAGCAAATACAGCAAGATACAATTTATCTCAGCTTTTTAATGGTAATAATCTTCTTGTGGTGCTTTTATTCAGAATTCAATGTTTACATACGCATGTAAAAATATAAATATATATATATATATGTATATATATACAGAAAGTGCTCTTCACTCACTACAAACTAGACATACGAAAGAGAAATAATGTTGAAAGTATACAGCAACACAAGTACACACTTTTAATATAAAAATTATTCATTTTTATAGTTTGTTTAATTTCCCCCTAATTATACATGGGACTAAAAATATTTATTCTACTACAAAATAGGAAGAATTTAAACTGAATGAATTAAAAAACATCCTGTACCCACAATCCATACATTTCATATTATTACATTAAAGATAGCTGATTACTTGCAACATTGTGATATTTTGAAGTTTCCTTAACAACTTCTATACCTCCACTAAATTGGTTTTCTATTCTTTCAAATCATGGATTTTGCATGCAACTGTTTTCAGTACAAAATACTAATGTAGGACAAACTGGTTTTTCAAATCTATAATATATTCTGCCCAAGTTTTCAAAATAGTTAATTATCTGGTAAAGCATTTTGAAATACTATTCTGCCATGAAAAATCGGGCAACTTTTCCATTTATTAAAATGTGATTAGAGCAGGAATATAAGTGCACAAAATGTGAGGCATTAAGTCCAATTTCTTATAGTTAAAGGTTAGGATTTTAATTCAAGATATAATAAATGGTAATTTGCTGCATATTGATGAAAGGTGCAAATTAAGGCAAAATGCAGAGGTTCTTTGTTTTTGAAATATACCATGTACTTTTGTAAATGAGATTTAATATGTGAGAAAACTGCCAGTTAACCTTTGTTCTCAAACAAGTTTAAGTACTATATTACTATGAATAAATTCAGTAATCAAAGAAATCACTTTCATTACAAGTCTTAACCCTAGAGATTTAATTAAATGTTTTTAAATAAAGAGCATTACAATCCAAAACTCAACATTTTGATATTTAATGTGTAAAAAAATCATCTTAAGCCATGCTACATTAAAACTTATTAAACAAGTTTGCAGAGATTGTAATGGAAGCACCTATTACTTCATGAGGACTGAGATTTAATAATAAAGTGTATTTACATATTTGTAATACAAATGCAATATTCCAATAATGTTAATTAACCACCATAGTTCTGACACTAATATAACATTCATTTTTTGCTATTTTGAAATCTAAGTATTTTTTTCAATTAAGGTTTCAAAGCACAAGTAAATGATCCCAGTTCAGCCAAAATAAAATAAAATAAAACTACCTTTCTCCCAGCTTAATTTGTCTTATTTATGAATTTAGATAAGATTTATAATTAATAAAACCTCATAGCAAGAAAGATGTACCTAATGGACCAAATATAGAAGGAAATAGTATGTCCATTTTTTATTGGATTCTAAATGTTCACAAGAAATATGATATATTTTTTTAAACTTTCGCATCAAAAGCCATAAATGAATCCAAACTAATAAAATTAGGATTCCTAAGAATGGCTATAGCATGCTAATATACCTATGTTCTCATTTTTATCCATTGTTTGTTATCTGTTTCACCTATGACTACAGACAAACATAATTTTTATGATGCATTTATATTGCAAAGGGAAGGAGGCAGAAGAAATATGAAGGATGCCCATGCATTACAAAGTCAATATCATGATGTTGATATTTTTAGATACTACAGGTCTCAACATCTGCAGTTAAGAGCATTTCTTCAGCAACCTTTTAAAATTACAATGGTGCTGAATGAAGGGGTATATGACCCATGCCTGAAGTTATATAACTGTTGAAGTGCCCCCATGGTCATGAGATCAAAGTTTGGGTCTTTTGCAATCCAGGCACACTTATGACTGCAGGGGCACTGCAACTACCAGCAAGCACTTCTTTTCTCCCATCTATGCCCTTTAGGCCCACAGCTGTCCTGTTTTGCTGCCTCAGCTGATCTTCACCATCACCTTCTTGCTTCCACTGGTCATGAGGCATGCCTGGCCTTACTGCTGGGGCATATGGGGCTGGTTTTGTTTTGCAAAAAAGAAAGGGAAGCAGAAAGCACCTTTTTCTTTGCCTGTAGCTCAAAGCCGGCTCCAATCCTGCCCAGAGCTCTTTGATACTCTGGGCTGTAAGACAAAAAGGTATTGTTTGTTTTCTTTTTCTCAGTGCAAAGCAATCCCCAAGTGCTCCTAAATGGGGCTGGAGCTGACTTTGTGCCGGGAAAAAGTGCTTTCAGCTTTTCCCTGTGCAACACCATCCCCAAAGAGCTTCTGGGACGAGAATTTAGAAGCCTCTCTGCTCTGGGGTTGAAAACCCTACCTCAATTTTGGCACAGAGGATTTTCAGCTCCACTAAAGAAAATTTTGGAGGAGAGCTTCCAAAGGATCATGAGACTAGCGCTAGCTTGGAACACAGCACAAGGAAGCCTCTGAGAGAAGGCTGCATCTTACATAAGGTGGGCACACCTGTCAGCAGCTGGAGAAAAATAGCAAAGGTAAGTGGGGCGCTTTGCATGCACTGGTGGGCTATATGGGCAATAAGGCTTCCCAAATCTCAAGGGGTTTGCCTCAGCTTGTGGGCCAAGTAAGTACTGAGGTTTTCATGGATGGCTGCCACTCAGTGTCACTGCAGCACCCCCCAAATTCATACTTTGCCTGGGGCTCCAGGGCTTCCTCACTTCCCTCAGGCAACCCACATTCCTTACCTGGGAGTGATTAACAACTGCAACTGGGAATGCTAGCATCTCAGTCATTGAGCAAAGCTGTCATGACAGCTTCATTCAATGACCAAGATTCCAATTGTGGTTGTAAATCAAGGATTACCTGTATGGGGAATGCCAGAAGCTTCTTTGCCCACAGGCGCAGACCTCTGTTTGACTGTTGCTTTGCCAACAATCACAACATTTGATAAATGTTTGATTGATAGTTGTGGATGCAGCACTAAGAGGTAATTTTGTATCTCTCTTCTACTTTCTGCTTTAGGCAAACTGCTTGTATAGCTTGTCTTTAAACTTACAACTAGAACAAGGAACAGAAAATTCATCATTAAGTGATACACTCATTAAGTGAAGCATTATGTGACTGCACCTGATTTTACAACCTTTGTTGCTGTGGTTACTAAGCAGGACAACATGTGACTGTGACTTGTGACCTTTCCTGCTGGTTTCCCCACTGACTTTCCTTATCGGAAGTCAGCTGAGAAGGATGTAAGTGGCATCACATGACTTTGGGATGCCGTAAATGTTGAAAGTGTGAGCCAGCTGCCAAGCACCCTGGATTGTAATCATATGACCAAGGGAACAATTGCAGTGACCAGTCATAAGTCACTTTTTTCAGTGCGTTGCAATTTTAAATGAGTGGTCATAAGTCAAAGACTACCTATACTGTAATAAAAACTGTAAAGGAGTTGGAGATAAATGCATTTCACTTCTGCATTGAAGAAAAGAATTGTTAAAATGCAAATGAGCTGATTTGATTATTTTGAAGCTAAAATTTGGGAATTTTGTATCAAAAACAAGCAAACAAAATACCCAAAGCAAGAGTATTGAGTGTTAAGAGTACAGCATCAGCTACTTTTGGTTACATTTTTATAATATATTTGCAAGCTTTCCTGCTCATTCTCTTCTACTTTCTACATCTAAAATATTTGATTATTCCAGGCAGCACAATACAATATAGCTCAAAAGGGACATGGGAAAATGCCAATACATATATACTATACTTACAGCTATAGATTTTGTTGATTTTTTGCAATCATACAAAATGTCAACAAAGATAGCATAGATTAAATATCAAAGTTTTGAAAAGCTTCAGAATTCACAATATAAGATAAATGTCTCATCAACTATTTCTTGAATGATTAATACCAAACTGAGACTATCAAAATTTCACACAAAATTTGTATAGAGATCACAGAGAATTGCAAAATCTCCTTTAAGACAAACCAAAGTAGAAGGTTCACACAAATATTCAATTAAAAAAATACTATGCTATGCCTACTCAAATCAATTTTTTAAGAATATTAGTTTATAATTTTTAAAAATGTTAAAATAGGTATATGGATAAAATTGAATAAAAAGGGATATGTTATTCTCCACTGTTATGAGTTATCGCTTGATGGTATTAAATTACTATTATGTATCTGGTTGTCATTGAAATGATAAATATAGACAAAATAGTAAACTATTGTTTTTTAATGGATACTGAATGTAAAAATGCAAAGGGAAATCAATGGCTAAACGGGCTAAAAACTCCCAGTACCACTATATCTCTTTTGTCAAGGAACTCAAATATTTGGTAGCTACCCAAAGAGTGCAAAAAAATTTATCTGTAATGGCAATGTTTTATGTAGAAAGAACCCTATGACATACATTGTTTTAAATATTTTTAAAATGTTTTTCTTCTTACAGTCTTTCATTTGAAATCTTAAAGGAAAATTGAGGGTTAAAGATAATGCATGGCAGGCATGGTAAACACACATTTCCTACCAAACAAGTAAAACAACTCTAGTAGACTTTTCTCTCTGTTTTGTGAATTAAAATTTCTTTAAGAAATGTTTTGCAATTTTGTTTATAATGTCTTTAAAATCACTTAAATTCCTGTATTATTTCATGAATTTTTCACCCCCAGTACTTAGAATAAATTTCCTAACATGCGGCTATTTAGTGGCAGGGGAATAAAACCTGAATACCCATACAAAATTCATTGTTGCCTACAAACTTTTCCTATTGTCTACTGTAGATCATACCAGTTTATACAGAAACTGGTATCAGAAGAGTTTTCACATCTACTATACTGCCTTCATTTTCCATTACTTATTTGGATACATAATACTAAGGATTACACCAAATGAAAAATATATTTCTCTGCAATTATGGAATTACCAAAATGAAGAGTTACAAAAGATGGTGGGCCTATTTGTGCTTATGATCTATACCTTTTTCTTAATTTACTTTCTCTTAATTTTCCTAAATTTGTTTTTGAACTGGACAATGTCATTTCTAACAAAAGTCGGAAATTGTTATATAATTTCACATAGTTTTGTAGTTAAATATAAAGTGATTATAAGACGTCCGAGCAACTAACAAGCAAGTCAAATACTGCAATTTTCCTGCTGTATAGGTATTTTTATAGCATGGTATTCAAACATAGTATGTTACACTACTGAAGGCTTATATGTGCAGGCCATAAATAATTCATAGTATTTCTGCTACTGAAGATTTTTAGTTACATAAATATATACAATATAATTTGACATATTCCTAAAACCTTTGCTAGATTGTATTATGTTGTTCATTCATAAAATCTTCACAAACTGTAGCCAGAGAATACAATGAATATCTAACACATAGATTATTATAAGCTGCATTTGTATCATAGTAAATAAAGTTATTAAAAATCTGGCACCAAATGCAAGTTTAAGAATTTGCAGCACAGTCTTTAGAAAAGCATGAGATAAGATTGATATTGTGATTATTTGGTTCTCATTTATATCAATTTTCTCAGATTTTTACAGTCCACATTTATAGAATTTGAAACAGCATCTTTATTTGCTTACTAATTAGAAACAATCAAACCTGCATTTTAGGAAAGACAAGTTCTAGCCTACCTTAGTTGACCTGGAAAGCTAAGCAGGATCTTGTTAGGATCAGGACTGGAAATAACCAAGGAATACAAAGTCTATAGACTAACCTATTCTGTATTGCTACCATGAAAACTGTGGATAAATTCATGAAATTGCCAGATTTCTGGCAATCTGAGTAAGCTTTTACTTTGCTTTTTGAAATATACCAGAAACAGCAATGTTCATCTCTTATATGCTTTTTAAATAACTTTAAATAACTTTGTTCATCATTAATAAATCAAAATATGTATTATTTTGATATACTACAATTTAATGTAGATTACAACTCCAATTTCCACAGTTGTAATTCCCATATCATCATTCAACCTTTGCTATGTGCTTCATCAACTATTTTTACAACTTCACAGGCATGCGTCAGAATTACATTTCATTATTCTGCGTGATATTATTATAATTCTAAATTAAACTTTTATGAAAGTTCACAAATTCTTTAGGAAATATAAAGAAAGATGACAAATAATTCCATTATTATTCTTATTTTTTGCAGTTCAGAAATCCAAAAAAACTATCCTCCTTTGATGGGTTAGTACAAACTGATTCACTGAATAAAGAAAATTAGACACTGAGTTCTCATCTCTCTCAAATCTTCATATAAAATAGAGAAAATGTGGACTAAAATTATTGCATCTTACATCTTTTTAATCTGTCCTTTATTAATTATAATACTTGTTTTTTTATGAAATAGCTATAGTTAAAAGTATGTTTTAGAAAAAGAAGGACAAACTACACTACGTTTATTACAAAGAGCATACTGTGAAAATGCATCAGTTCATCAGCACAGTAATCTCACAAGAGTATCATCAGATGTCAGGAAGGAAAAATGCTAACTTAGAAATCTTGGGATGCTTGCATAAATCTATCTTATCTCTCCTACCCTAACCCAAGTAGCAGTCCTGAAAACTCTGGTCTGACCACCATGAAGTAGACCTGCATTCTTCAGGATGATTAGTGGAAGGGCACAAAAAATGACAGCCAGCCCACTACCCATATCAACCAGAGGGAACAGTAATACTGCCCCTAAAAAAACTGGAGATTGGTGGCAGTAGAGAAGAATTTCCACAACATGAGATCCAACAATGGAAATCTAGCTGTCTCCCCTCACCACCACCACCATGCAAAGAAACACTACAAATGGTTATTGCAGAGCTTCCTTTTGCTCCCCAATAGGAGTAACAGTTAATCAGCTCAATTTCTCAAAGTCCACAGACTGACAGGACACAGGGGCAGGGCAGTTTCAGATCAGTGCAGCCCTTAAGCGTGAAAGAAGACCTAATGTCAATGTTTATGAATGACAAAACAGCTGCCAACATTTGATAATATGCAGTGCATTTAAAGGTGCTTGTTTTTTCACTGATTGGATATTGATATTGGATATATTCTGGTCCATTTCTTATATTTTCTGTTTCAACAGTATTATTACTTAGCAATGCTTAGAGGCAATATCAATACCCCTTTTCTAGAATAAAACAGAATGTTTAACTTTTTTATTTAGTGAAGTGATTTTCAATTAAAACTTGTTCTTTCCTCCTACGAGTTACCTTGCAAAGCTACGGCTTGCTCAGGCTATATTCCGAATCACAAGCACCATATGAGGTTGAAAAGAAATAAACAATGTACTGCAAATTGCCACAACAAGGAAAAGAGCAGTACAAAGGGAAGTGTAGAACTAGAGACCTTAGTCTTTTCATCATGCTCAGCCCTTAGGTAGTTCAAGGAGATACTTGCAGAGAAGCAGAGTCATCAGATGGTTTGTGTAGAATACCTCATATGTCCCACTGTTCACTTTGATGGCAGGTGGTTTCATGGGTAGTTTTTAGTTTCTTTGTGATTTGAAGAGTCTTTAAAGATGCATCATTCAGAATCGGATAAGTCACTTTAAACAAAGCAAAACAAGAATATGGCTATTTATAAGACAGTACTTTGTTACATTGCACTTCCAGTGATGTCACCTACTATTTTATTTATTTATTTGATTTATATCCCGCCTCTCTTCCCCAATTTTATAGTATCTTTTCATTTATTGAAGGAATTTTAAACTAACAATGAAGTGCAACCAACAGCACCAAGAAGAAGATAATAAAAAAGAACAATTCTAACAAATTTCCCATAATCGCATAAAATCAGAACATTCATCTCTATTGAGGAACAGTATCAAAGTTTAAAATAATTGTTGATCCATATCTGACACTAGCTATTTGTATGACAGTTGTAGATTTTTCTATGAAACAAATATATTTAAAAATAATATGTACAATAGAAGATAACCATTGGCACATATAGATTAGATTACTCTAAAATAAAGATAATAAGCCAAACATTATCTTTCATTATGTCTAAAAGCCAATTCAAACATTTAACTTCCTTCTCTCCTTGATGCTGTATTATAAAGAGAAACTCTAAAATAAGGGGTTGCTTTTTAATAAATACAATTATATCTACATTTGCTATACAGGTAGTCCTCAACTTACAACCACAATTGAGCCAAAACTGTAAGTGAGAAATTTGAGTTTTGTCCCATTTTATGACTTTTCTTGCTAGTTGTTAAGTGAATCACTGCAGTTGTTAAATTAGTAACATGGTTGTTAAGTGAATCTGGTTTTCACATTGACTGCCTGAAGTTCGCAAAAAGGGATTACAATCAAACTACTTGCAAGAAGGTGGAACTTTTTCTTATATTGAACAATAAGCCCTTTAAAACAATCTCTATACTCATGCTGTATTTACAGCCTGGTTTATAAATCATTATCTTTTTTTAACTTTTAATTAAAATAACAAAACTGAACTCTTTGAAAAATGAAGTAAGTATTTTGCTATATCAAATGTATATGGTATTCAAGAGCCTTGGAATCATATATCCGTATTTATGCTAATTTAAAAAAACTAGCACAAATTAGAGCTAATTATTATTGTGAGTTGAGATAAACATCCAGGTTTTCCAACTTCCAAAGGTACTTTACTTATAACATCCAAAATAAAACCTCAATAACATGGTTTATGTGAAAGCCAGGGGTGGGTT
>JANHGC010006776.1:162998-187978 GCA_027560395.1 Boaedon fuliginosus | reverse complement strand
CAGGGTTCTCCAACCTTGGCAACTTTAAGACTTGTGGACTTCAATTCCCAGAGTTCCTCAGCCAGCTTTGGTGGTAGCTTTGCTGGCTGAGGAACTCTGGGAGTTGAAGTCCACAAGTCTTAAAGCTGCCAAGGTCCCCTGCTTTAAAAAGATTTAGAAATACAAAGATTCTCTACCCCATACACAAATTTCCCTGCTGAGGCACCCTCTATGAACAATTTCTTTCATTGCATGTCAGCACAGTCAATTACCACGTTCAGTATTTACAATGGGAGTAGCACTTTAAGACATTTGGAGGGCATCAAGTGCATGATGCTAAAATATTCTTCTTCAAAACTTACAAAAAAGTATCCAAACTTTTTTCAGGAAAGGCTGATCATTTTTGCACCATAAAAATAAACCCAAAATACTTGCTTTTATTAAGGGAACAGATGATTTTAGACCAAAATTGGTGATGGGTGGAAATGAGTAATTAAAGTTATCAGACAAGTGTTGAGTTAATAATCCATGTATATCAACTAATAATAGCAGAAAAAGAGCCTGACATTATATTCTTCCTACTAACTGCATTTCCTTTATAATTATTATACATTTTATAATTATTATACTCATTTTTCTTCTTCATATGAATAAGGGTAGATCATCTTGACTGATATTACTTCAAAAGAAGAAAAGTATAACGTTCTATAGCATTCACACTTCATTAAGAGAAAAGCATTTTGTAAGCAAACCTGGAGATTCTAGATAGATATCTTTACATGAAATCTTCACATTCAGGTTACACCATGCCTTCATCCACTTTGCAAAAGTATAAAAGCCAATTTTGTAGCACCATATACCCGAAACATGTATGTACTTCCCTATCAGACCAATAAAGATAATTGCACTAAAAATGCTGAGGGTATTTTGGTTACAGTTGCAAAATCCATACACTGTGAATCATTTGTTTCCTCCTATCACATAAAACAATGTGACATTTTTTCCTACAATCTGTTATAATTATTCTGTGAAATGTTACTATTATATTTTTTCTGACTTTATTGCTCAATTGACCACTAAATTAGTGAACTTACTTCCTAGTAAAGATGCTTTAAATTACAGCCTCTTGAAGTTCTTTTCACAGGTACATTAAAGATTGGTTCAGAGGAAATTTTCTTGTTCTTTATTTAAGAAAAGGGAAGGAAATTTACTCTTCTAGTCTTATGTTTAACTTCTATTACTTTGTGATATGAAACATTTAATTGCAATTCTCTTATTTGCAATTTAAATTAAACAGATGAATTTTAAAAATTTATTTTGAAAATGTTTAATTTCTTTTCCCCCTTGAGCTCAAAATTACCAAGATACTTTTATAATTAATGCTAAATTATTAATGCCAAAGAAAGTTTACAAACCTGATTCTTTGGCACAATCAGATTTATAAAATCCACTCCTGTATAACAAACTAAATCCTTTCATCTCATTTTCATCATTACTGTTTTTTCATAGCCACCCGAAGTGTACCTATTAAAGAGAAGTCTACATGTATAATGGGAAACTATTCTTTTTCAACAAACAGATTCTCTCCAGAAACCCAAACATATTAACACGTTCCTGTACAGGAAAATTCTCAGATATCTTTAAAGTTCTCTTTAAAGATGCAAAAATTAACTGTTGTGATTACTGACATACCATCGGAAATAAAAGTTATCTTTGACTCGTGTATATTCATACAAGGCCTAAGTCAATCATCAATTATCTATTGTATTCTCAATAATGTTTAATATGAAAAAACTAATTGCTTCCAAAGGCAGCCAATTGCTTTTCCAATGCCATGTGACAGAATTAAAATGCTTTGCTTTCATCTGTGATGGTATTCTGGCTATAAGGAGAAAAAGACATAATGTATTCTTTACTAGTATTTCTTTAATTACCACTTAGTAGTATTAAATAGTAAAATATTTTACTACTATTATTTAAAAGCAACCACCAGAATAATCTTAATGTTTTATAACCAGATTGAAGTGGGGGAAGCTTATATCTTAATTCATATTTAACATTTGCTATTTTTAATATCAACACTGTGCTTTATGGCCATAAAGACCCAACACACAAGTGTCTAACTTGAACAAAACCCTGCATCTTTGACGTATCTCCTCGCTCTATGCTTGCTTCTGTAATACCACAACATCCCATCAAAAATTAAATGCTCAAAATAAGAATCTGGTTGGAAAATTCAAAAAGAAAAAAATTTCTCTTTTATGAAAGAAAAAGAGACAAAGAAGCTGGTAATTGACCCAAAAAATTTGGAAAACAAAATGATAGAAGCATTGTGTCCACTGGCTACCGATGATTCAATCCTTAATTCCATTCAACATTAGTGAATCATTTTGATTATCTTACAATCAAAGCCACGGTATTGGAACTATTTTCAGGCTCTTTGTAACTGCCCAAGCTTCATCTTACTCCAGTTCTGAAAAGTCTGCTCGTTTCCACCACAACCCAGAATTATATACTATCACGTAATAGAAAGTTGTATTTGCCAAAGTCATCATCTCGAGGGCACAACAGCATATCCTTTCGAGCTTTAGCCAGTTTCTGCTTCATTACTTCCCTCCGATCAAGCCATTCTGTCAACTCATCTTGTCCATGAGCAAAGGGACATTTCTCTCCTTCAGGACATCCTTTTGTTTTCTGGAACCTGTAGGAGGGCAGTACACAACTGTCAATTTTTTAAATAGGAATCTCTCTTCTTTAATTCTCTAGTACAGTATTTGAATCCGAAAGTTGATTTTAAATTACAAAAAGATCTTTCCCTAAAGCCGCAGGGCCCACAGTGTGAAAGGGACAGATTCTTCAGCAAACAATCCAGATTCTAGCACATCGGAATCTAGATCAGTTAACAAAATGTTCTGCTGAGAAAGTGTCTACCTTCAAATGAACAACATGAAAGCTGGTGTAATCAATTATGAAGATTAACTAAGGAATCAATAGCAGAAGAGACAAACTATAGAGCAAGATTTTAGAGCCTCTGAAATCATCAGCCCAGGAATAAACAGTTCCTACATCTATTATAAGAATATAAGGTGCTAATTTGCTTAAAAAACACTATTTCTTTAGTTGGTAAACAAGGACATGAGCTTATTATATATGAATGCATATTTAAGCCCATCTTTGCAAGACAAATTCTGCATTTAGGTTAATGTTTCTCAACCTTGGCATGCAACAATACAATCTTGTATGGATTTCAACTCCCAGAATTCCCTAGCCAGCATACATTAAACTACAGCAAAAAATTCACATGCTCCCACACGCTCTACTCTGCAGGAGTACATGACCTAGAAAAGGGAAAATATTATGGGTTGTACCTTTCACACAGCCGGAACTCTCCCATTGGGAAACGGTAATTCCAGCAGCTGGAGTCATTGTCATTTGTAAAGACTTTCTCTTTATGCTTCTCAGACAGGATGTGCTGCTGCCATTGTTTCTTACTGTTGCTGTTCTTCCCACAAAGCCAGCAATGGTAACCCATCTAGCCACCAGAAAAACAAGAGAATACAGTCCTATGCCTTTACTAGGTTGCACTGATAACTGCTCTAAAAATGGCTGAGGAGTCCTTTAATGTTGAATAAAACTACTTTTCCATGGCTAAATCCACTGTTCTTTTGAGGATTCATATTGATTTGTTAACCAGACTGAGTATCAGCAAGATTTTCTAAAATAGTCAAGTTTCCTAGGGATTGAAAAATACTCATAAGCCCAAATTAATGATTCTGCTAAAGGTGGCACCTATTTTTCCGTTTCCAGTTGGTTACTTGACAGAGCAAGACCTGCTGGATGCATCACCAAAAGTATGAATTATCAAGCATTTTCTAGTTTCATGCTACAATTGATGTGTTGATTGATGGAACAGAGTAACATTTATTTCACAGGATAATTTGTTCTGCAAAAAAAATCCTACGAGTTTGATTCCCATCTAAATATAATCAATAAATGTAGACTGACCTAACTCTATCTTACTGGTGAACAAATCTTATGTTAGTAAAATGTATATACTGACTTGGCTTCTGAGATCATCAGACCTTCTTAGGAAAACATGTAATTTATTAAGGGGCCATCAGCCTTCTATTCTAGCATAGACAATCATTTTATCCGTGACCATGTATAATGTGACAGTCTAAACTTCCTTCCCTGTGTAATAAGATCAGAGCATCACTATCTCCAGCAGAGCACACAGAGAAGAACCAGGATTTAAAGCAAGAGTATAAAAGATAGGGAGGATTCTTTTCTTCACATTGCTTTCATAAGTTGATGAGCTGACAACCATCTCATCACATCATCAGGTAGCTGTGTTTGGGCTTTAGAGATAATGCGAACGGCTCTTGGGGACGACACTTGCAAAATTATGGCAAAACCAGCAGCGGCTGAGCACATATAAAGGCTGCACTGAAGATCTATATGAGATGCAAGTTGCTGACATGGGTTTCATTTTGTAGCACACTCTTATTGTAAAAATATTCATGTGCAAAATAAAAATAAGTATTGCAACATTATCTAGAATATGGCACTACCATGTCAGCATAGTCAGTGGGCATCTGGATCTGCTTTTCTCCTTCTCTTGATGTTAGAGGTGTTCCCTCTCCAGGCTTTCCAGGGTTGTGCTTTTTCAGCCACATGTCATAAGTCTGCTGCATATCCAAAACTGCAACAATATACCAGATTGATTAGCTAAAGACACTTTTGCATCCTACCAACACAATCTTCCTAAACAGGAATGTTTGGCTGCCAACATCAAAAGCTTTTTATTACCAAGTTAGATCTTACTTAATTTCACACAGCACTCTTCAGATGTCAGTCAGTCAGTCTTCCTCAGTCCTGTTTCAGGATTCCAATGACTGAACCTTGGATCTTTTCCATGCAAGGGACACATGCTGTCATTCAGCCACAGTATCTGAAGACTGACATAGTATAGGAGCCAGTCTAACATATTTTATCAAATGAAGTAGAAGGAATGTAGCTCCTTCTGAAACCTGCTGCTTCGAAACAGTTGCACAACTCAGCCCAGATCCTGCCTCAACCAAACCCCTTTTCAGGTCCTGGATCTGGCCTAATCGCCACATCCTGGGACATTTTCAAAGGCAGCCACTACTGAAAAGGCAGAGCTAACTTTCCCCTTCATTACATTTCCAACTTCCTCTCTACTGTAATGAAGTTCAAATAGCTTTCATTAATATCAGTGGAAGCTAATTTAAAACGTCATTGTAGCACCTGGACATTTTCAAGGGGGTATTTATTCTGGTGATAATCATGAATTCAGGAAACCAGAATCGGCATATTAATTCCAAAACATAAATCCCCATGTTGAGATTATAATGACTTACTAATGACTTAATATTCATATGATCTTAAATCTTAGTTAAACTTTGTCAGCTTGCACATTGTATTTTACCGGAAGCCAGTCATAATGACACTGAGCATTTATTACTGTCAATGAGTACTTGGAGATGGGGATGAGAGGGAGAAAACAGAAGGCAGGCAGGCAGGCAGGCAGGCAGGCAAACAAATGAATTAATCTGTAGCTCCCAAACATATATAAAGATACGTATTTAAATATTCCACTCACTCTTATTTTCTTTCATGAAGGTCCACATCTCTCTCTCTTCAGGGCTATGGGCAAAGGAGCAATTTCCAACATACTGGCATTTCCTACCATTTTGGGCATGAATACAGAGCTGGGAAGAGACAGCAAAATTTATGGCCTTCAGAAATTTCTTTCTCATGAGAATTAAGCTGGCAAAAATCAAATAAGGAAAAGATAAGCCAAATATTGTGAATTCATTACACATCCAGTAGTGATTCTATGGGGGCAACCTACTGTGCATATATAGTTTCTTGGAGGAGTGCAACCTACTACAAGTTTCAAAGCTGCTGCTACTGTGTTTGCCACTTTGAACACGATTCACTGGAAAACACAATAAACAGTATGAGCATCCCATTTTCCATTAGAATTACTGTACAGTAAATTCAGCTTTCCAACTGCTTGCTTATGGGGCAGGTAGGAGATTTAATCATCTCAACATCTCTTCCCTTTCCCTTTCCAAGAGAAGAATAATGTTCTTTAGCATACAGGGTGGGAAAATGTAAGGTTCCTCAGCCCTATGTACTGTGATGATGGAAGCACATTTTGATGCCAGAGGAGATGAAGAAAAGGTGATAAAAGTAATACCCTTGGTCATATGCATAGCCAGTTATTGCAAATCTTCAAGAGGACCTCTAGAAACTCTCATGTGGAAGTATTTCTGCTAAAATTCTGCATTTTCCTGAAATTGGTCTTTGTTAAGAGCTTTTAGTTGGGAGGCTTTACCACATGGAGTATACATGTTCAATTTGTGCCTGATATCCACATGGCTCAGGTCTGACGCAATCTCAACATTCTGATCATTAATAGATACATTATAGGGCTTGGATCTATGGACAGTTTCCTGCCTTCTTCTCTTCCAGAGTGACAGAACCTCATTCTACCTTCAAAATTATGCAAGAATGACTCTCATGAATGAAGGCAAATATACATGTCACAGGATAATGCTGTAGGATCCAATCTGAGTCAGTCATTGGGACCAGAGGTTTAGTTTTCTGAATTTTCAGACTCATGCTAGAGTCCATCCACAGGGAACTTCTCTCTACCAGAGTATGTTAGAGAGGTTCCCTGAAGATGGGCTTCAGCACAAGTCTGAAAGCTCAGGATACTGGTCCCAGTGACCGACCCAGATTGGATCCTGCAAGGATGACTCTTTTCATCATAAGTTGCTAGAAGTAAACAATAAGTACCAGTCCCCAGAACAATCTAAGTATGTCACTAAGCTCTCCTTCTCTTTTTCTCCATAGCATCTGCTTTTCCTTTATCTCTGGCTATGCACATCACCTGTTTGCCTTTATCTTTCCTTCAGTCTTCTTCTACTTAAAAAGAGCCAAGATAAGGGAAACTTGCTCCTCCTTTACAGCTCCATAGCCTTATAGCCATGACAGAATTATAGTCTTCAGTTTCACCTATAGGATTAACATAGGGATCTGGCTGGCCACTATAGAGACATTAAACTAATCTATTTGGCAACATTTTTCTTATATTAATTAGATTATATTTCTATGGTCTTGCATTGCCTCAACATTATGTTCCCCTTACGTATTAAGCAGTACTCAATCATCTAGGCAAGGTCTTCAAACTTCAATGTTTTACCCTCCTCTCCATACATTTTCTTAAAACGAAACAGGAAAAACCCTGACAGGGCTATTTCAGGGTGTGGCTCTATTGTAGCAGCCTCACAATGCTGTGATCATTGTTTAAGAAAAAACATCCATGACAAAATTCAGATAAAGGTTCTGAAGGTCCATTGACAACTCTTTTGTCATCAGAAAGTAGCTCTGTACTAAATCACATCTCTCTTCAGGAAATGGAAACAAGTAAGATTAGATTCCCAATGTGGATCTAATCCAGCCTCATATACCAGTTTTACCTTTGAGAATTACAGCTACAACTGAGAAGAACGAGTAACAAGCCATTATCACTTAACATCTGTTGAATTGAAACTTGCCATTACAGAACAGCTTTTTCATTTGCTTAGTGCTACTTTTTCCTTAAAATTAATGCTCACTAAAATAAATATTCAAAACGCAGAGTTGCCATGTTGTCTCCAAGCAATCATATTATTTTCTTTCCAAGGCAAGGAAGAAACTATTTTGACTGGGACATGAAATATGACTATGAAATCTTGCAAAAGACACAGTTGTGTAGTATGAAGGTGAAGGTTTTGAGCCCAAGAGGTTCCTATGTCTTAGAAAGCTTTTTACATAAGTTTTCACATACAGTAGGTTTTAGAATTCATGGATTGGATACAACTCAACAGAAATTACTTGATCAATAAACAATACTCTAATAAATATATACTACATGACATTGTCTCTAATTAATATATAGTACATAAGCTGCAGCTTTGCATCTACACCAAAATAAAATGCATCTTCGGATTGCTTCTTCAAATTCAGACAGCCCTACCTGGCATAGAATCCAGGCATGTTAAGGGCTAACCTCTTTTACATAAGCCAGTCAAATTTTTATGATCAACCACAGAGATCTTTTTCCAAGTCCCACTGCAAATAAAATGAGTTGGGCAGAAAGACAGTGCCTGGAGATAGGTATTCAGAAATGGCATCCTGACTTTGGAATTCTCCCCCCAAAGAGGTTTCCTTCATATGAATTTGACATCTTTGGACACAAAATGTAATCACACATCCTAAGAGAAGTTGAAGAAAGACTTCTGTGGAAAAAATCGTTTACAGTTTTTAAAAGACCATGCCCTGAAGTTACATTGGAGTTTCCAATTTCCATTCTATAATTAAAACCATTCATGTATATTAGAAGAATGATCTTACTCATCACTCACATATGCAAACAAAATATTTTGGCTTTTTGTTCAAAGGAAAGAGGCAGACATTCTAATTAGAAACAGATTGAGCTGATATTTCCAAAAATACCAAAAATCTGCACATAATTTTACCAATCAACAAAGACACAATTAGGTGGAATAACATTTCCTTTCATACTAGACTCATATTTTGTGGACTTCCCCCCCAAAGACAATAGAGTGTATTAGAATTCTCAGGAAGCATTTGCCCAAGGATACACATAAGGTCTATGCAAATGCATACCTCACTGCATGCATCGATGTGTAAAATGTTATTTCTAGTCCTTCAAAAAATAACCTGCAAAGGCAATAGTTTCAGTTGTGACTGTGTTGTTTTTATTTTTAAGTGCTGTATTTATTTTTTAAAACTTCCTTTTAAAACAAATGCTTGACTAACTATTCAGCTTTTCAAATCACAAAATATGTTACATCTTTTCTAGCAGAATATCAAGATTTTTATACCTGTTGCTCTACCTATAGTCTGCATAGAAGAAAGAAATGTAAGATATATTTGTCACTTTTGGAACCAAACAATTCTGAAATGCTACAATCGAAGTAATTTGAATGCATGTCACTAGGTGTCAAATATTCACTCAATATTGAATGGCAGATACCTTTGGATTTCAGTACTGACTACTGAGCATCTCCTTTACCATTTGAGCTCTTGCTACCATTTCCCTGCATGGAGACCCTCAAGCAATAGCAATAGCTTAGACTTATATACCGCTTTACAGCCCTCTCTAAGCGGTTTACAGAGTCAGCATATTGCCCCAATAATCTGAGTCCTCATTTTACCAACCTCGGAAGGATGAAAGGCAAGATAGGATAGGCAATGTTGTGCAAAGGAGAGCATTACTTACATCATATTGCTGAGGGAAATTGCGGATAGAAGGCAGGGGTCGAACAGATACCCACTTTTTTTTTGCTTTGGACATCACCAGCAGGACACGGCGCTCCTTGGTCCAACTGGAGGAAGCATGTTGCAAAAAAAATAGGCAGGCAGAAAACAAATGCTATAAAAACTTGACATCACTATAATGGAACATTAAAAATGATAATTCTTACTAAGTTCAGCTTTCATGGCAACCAAGGAAGGATCCAAGCCGGTGAACCATAACCATAACCCCACCAAGGGAAAAGCTATGACAATGGGGCATGTACTTTTCAGCAATGTTAAGTGAGCAACAAAACTGCAGCAGCACATAAGCTGTCAGCAGCATATCTAGTGATGAATATGTATAGAGTGCACTAAAAAATAAAACTGATCAGTTACTTCAATATAGGATACCAAAATAATAGCAGGAGGTTCTACATCACAGGGAGAAGAGAAAACAGACAAGGAAAAGATACCTACAAATGGTGTGCTTTGGCACTACAGTATTTGAGGTCTTTGTCTGGTTCCACAACTTGTCCATTTCTCCAACACTGGCCACACACAAATTTCATCTGGAGGTCAAACGTATTAGAAATGGGAGTTCTGACAGATGCCTAAAATCAGGGAGGAGGAGAAAACAAAGTCAACAGAGAAACCTTTGCTGTGTTCTAAGATATACGGTATTCTTTTATGAAAAAAGCAAACAACAAAACATGGCTATAAAAACATCCAGTAAGAATCCTTGTTGCTAATTTCCCACCATTGCCAAATGAGAAGCTGAAGAAGACTGTACATATAAGACTGAAAATAAACATTCACAGTATCATATACTGTATGTACTGTGTATGTACAAACACATACACACATACACATACGCACATACAGACACGTGCGTACATGCACACACACACAAAACAAAGCTACTCTCTTTATGATGCTTAATGCACAAAATGCTCTTTGTATCAATAGCATTTCCTGACAGAGGAGGTCTCTCTCTATGTTCCACTGAACAATATTGAGCAGTACATCCAGTGGGATTTCAGGATGGCAAAAGCTCATCTAGAAGTACATTACTGAATGACAGCTTTCTTCAATCTCCCATCCTCCAGATATGCTGAAACTTAGTTCTAGAACTCCCTGATCAATAGCGCAGCTGGGAGTTCTAGGGATTATAGTTCATATCTCAAAAGTGTAATTTAGAAAAACTTGCTATAAGGCTGACCTTGTCTGGTTTCAGAATATAAGCATTGTTGGTACAAGAAATGGGCAGCCTCTAGTTAGACTAGGATTTGGAAGATTGCCTATTTCTTACTGTTTCTGCCCTTGAGATTTGGTACAGTGGGCATACTTTAGAGTCCCTAGTGTAGTCTGGTGGACTTAGAAGTTTGATCTTTTCTGCCAGGGTTCCTACCATCCAGAAAGACAGTGTCCCTTCCCTCCAAGATCTGGATGATTCCCAATCTGAAAACATTCAGGAAGCTCTCAAGCCTTGGGATTGATTTTGGGTGGGTCCCTGTTGGATGGGTTTTTTATTTATTTACTTGTCTTCAGGCTGTTTTATGAATTTTTATTTTTAAACCATAACCCGCACAGTCATCAGGAGTTGGGTGGCCTCCAAATTGCAGTATCAATGAATAATTTTCTTACAAATTTGTATTTTATCATTCTTTTGACATTTACCTTTAATGCTAAACTAGTCAACTTTAGTTTTATTATTTATATTAACAATGATTAACATTTAAATTGACATAGCCTTTGTGGCTTGAAACTGCCTAGGAAAATATACCTTGAGTAGTGCTTTGAATAGTTATTTTAATCCATCACTTTCAACTGTCTCTTTCAAGAATTTAATACAACATCAATTGAACAGGAGCTTTAAGGTAAGCAGTCTTTGCTTTGCACAGTATAACCTTTTACCAGGTAAAACTGTGTTTATACATGAGAAAGAGATTAAGTATGAAGACGTTTAGTGGACATGATTGTATTTGTAAAAACAAGACACAGCAGACTAACTTCATAACAATGTTATGTAGAAAGTAGAAGTTGCTAAATATGCACTAGATTAATTGAGCCCAAAAGGCATCAGGGAACAGCAGCATCTGCTGTTATGAGGCCAAGAGTACATTATAAGTTAGTAATTAAACTGTACCAAGTACAGGATTAAAAGCTCTGTCTCAGCAAAATCTGGATTTGTTATTCCAAATAAGGCAAGAAGCACACTTCAAAGAAAAGGTAGCGCATAGAGCTAAGTGTTATAGCACATTACTAGGACTTCTAACATTGTATGAAGTAGTCCTGTTTTTTTTCATTCATCCATGTTTTCTTTACACACCCTTCCCAGTTTGTTTTCTTTTCCTCCAAAAGACCCTCAGTTTTATGGCCAATGGACATATTCCATTTGTATTATTTTTGCTTTGATTTCCCCCCAAATATTTTACACTATTCTTGCAAATCTTAATTTTCCCCTAGCATGCTGATACCACTTTCTTGTAGCCCTGAGTTCATAATTAATATACATGAAAATTGTTAACTCATATTTGAATCTTCAAGTAAGATTCAAAACTATTCTTAACTGCAGCTTTAGCAATGCAGACATTATAATACTGACAAGATAGATCATTAGTCTAGCTAGATGTAAGTCAGCTTTCTAGAGAGATATGAGATGAAGCAGCTTTATTTATTTAGATATAAGGACATATAAAGTTCTTGTAATCTTCTTCTGCTTTTGTTTTAGCCAATCTCCATCAGAATTTGCCAATGTACTCTAGCTGATGACAATTTTCAAATATACTTATTTGCAAGAAATTCTCAAAGCACAACAACTAAGACCTGCACATGACTAGCAGTTGGAGGGAAGCTAACCACAAGGAACATTTGTTGAAAATACACCCAGAAATTCTTTCCAGAATTAATTCAGCTTTTGAAAGCATGCATTGTGTGCTGCTACCTCAGATAAAAAGCAGGAAAAAAAAGAATTGTCCAAGGCAAGTTTTTTCTCACTCCAATTCTGAAGACAACTTTTTCCAACACCTTTTGGAAGAACACATTCCCACACACTAGATAAGGACAGGGTCTTCTCTACTAGGGATCAGAAAGTATTTGAAACCTGACTGGTTCCAGGCCTGCAGTTAATGTATTCCTGTTTTTGCCAGGGGCCTATTGGGTTTTGTATCATTTTTACATTGTTTTAGTTCATGCTGTCTGTGTAGTTGTAGGTTTTATCTGTTTTATGGATGGGGGAAGGGAAATCCGGTGTGTGTGTGTGTGTGTGTGTGTGTGTGTGTTTGTGTTCATTGCAGAGTCCATGGAAATTGGGCAGCTACAATAAATTTAAATAAACAAACTTGCTGCTTTTGTAAGCCATGCACATTTATTCTGAATTCCATCAAATGATGAAAGGATAAGCAATTGTCCTTCTCATTACAAAGGAGTGAGAATTATTTTTCAAGCATTGAATGTCATTTTACACAACTGCATGGTTGCCAGAAATCTGTGAGATTCTGCTGATCTCATTACTGAAATCTCATATTTCTTTTGATATCCTGAAAGACTTCTTGAGAACACTGTCATGAAGACTGGCCATCAAGGTATCATTAATTTGGATCTCCACAGTTCCTATCTAGGGGTCCTGTGATTGTTCTATTATGTGCACATACCACATTGCTGGTCTTTCATTCAGAGTAATGCTGATAAGTTTCAAAACTGG
Source organism: Boaedon fuliginosus (assembly GCA_027560395.1). NCBI lineage: Eukaryota > Metazoa > Chordata > Lepidosauria > Squamata > Lamprophiidae > Boaedon > Boaedon fuliginosus. Next base: position 174,960 of record JANHGC010006776.1, on the reverse strand, counting down.
AACCAACATTATATCATGCCTTACTTATACTGAGTAGATCCATTTTATGTCTCCTGCATTGTTGTAACAATCAGGACCATAATTGTACCATCTACCCCACTCCCCATTAACAATCCATTAATCTTGATGCTTTAGCGTGAACATCTTCATTACATGTAATGGTTATCCATGTACACTTAGTATGATAGCAAAATATCCAAATGACATCTTTCTTGTTCCATGAGCTCTTAGAAATTCTGGGCCTGGCAAGGTCATTGCAGCCATCTTTTACAGTTTAAAGATGCGTTCTCTCTGTATATTTACTTTGTGAAGTCTCAGCCTTTTAAGCATCCCTTTTTGGTTTCATTCTATAAATCTTATGTTGCTTTGAGACTGCCATGTAGCTATAACCATGACATATGTGAGGCACCCAAGCAGCAAGAATATAGTTCCCTGCTTTTATACCCTACAATATTTTTAAAAATGTAACTTTCCCACACACACAAAAAGAAATTAAACAGGGTTATTTCTTATTTGATTCAACTTGCTTAAGTAAATATAAAGGTAGATGAGAATGCAGGCCAAACAGGGTGCCTTGCTTTGATGGGCTACTACAACACACAGTTTAGTCCAAAATCTCCAAAATTCTTGTTCACTCTTTTCATGTCTGTTCCTTGGTTTTATGTCAGCTACATCAAATTTCTTATTTCTTATGTTCATCCATGCCTTATCAAAAAGTTTAGGTATGATGGTGCAAAATAATGCCTGAGGCAGCTGCATAGTATGAAAAACTCCCCTGCATTGCTAGAGTTGCATCAAGTCACAATCTTTTAAATATACATTGGTCAAGTCATAACATGCCTCCCTGAACTGAAAATGGTTGACAAATGAAATTAGAGATATTTGTATGAGGAGGAGGATACATTATAGAAAGAAGAGACTCGTTGCTTTATCCAAGAATACAATTATGATATACAATTATGATTGCTGCAAAAAAGATTGGAAGCCACTTCTTTGTATCTTTTTTTCTTTTCTATTTTTCTTCTTTTTGCATTTTAGCTTTCCCTTTTATTTTTTACTTATTTCATACTCTATTTTAGTTTGTATTGATTATACTCTTTCTTTTAAAACTAACAACAAAATTATATTAAAAAAAGTAATTAAAAGCATCTAGATGATAAAGTCAAATGCCAAGAATTAAAGTGTTCTAATTCAAACATTGTTTTAATTCAATTCCAGGATTGGGCACCTTTTGTTAACTAGCCAGACACTTTTTAGCACTCCAAAATGTCCCCAAGTAAGAGCATCAGATCATAATCATTAGACAATGCTTTAAAATGAATGGCTGGCTTTTCAAATAATAACTTACAAATTAATATATTCCCCTCTCTAAAAACATCTAAGAATCAATCATCATCATCCACCAGTTTAAATTAATGTCTGTGACTATCAAAATGCTCTTTTTAAGATATGAAATCTTGAGATTTTGTTTTCAAATTTTTTTCTTCCATAATTTTTTTGATATATCATTTTTAATTAAAAAACAATGAAAATGAAGATGCTGCATCTAAGAATTTCAAGCATCAGCCTGACAGATTCTTTAAGTAGCGTGAATGAAACAAAGAGAAGTGGGAGGAGAGGAACTGTAGGAGAAAAATATCTTAAAGGACATTGTTAGGTCTCAAGAGAACAGACGGCTTTTCATGGTATAGAAGAAACTTCAAGGCAGGCATGGTTTTGTTCTACAATAACTGCCTTCCAACATCAGTCACCTCAGTTGGCTGCTTGCTCTACCTAACGAGATGGCTTAATCATGGCTTAATCATGAAGAAGAAATCCAACTTCCCTCTGTCAAAATGTTCAGTGCACTAAAAACATGTATGGACATCACCCTTAAATATCTATAGTATTCTTTAGATACCACCTCAGCTGTATCATTATATATTTGTATCTAGCAGGCTGCAGGCCCATCCCTATTTATGCAATGGCAGGTCCATTATGTCTCTTGGCATTTACTATTAACTCCATTTAAGGCTGGAGCCTTAGAAAAAATGGCTTCAGTAGCTAAGAATAATTTTTATTTGCTCAAACTGATAGATCAGATGACAAACAGAATCTCTTATACAAGCACTTCTCACCTGTCACTTGAGTTACATGCTAAACTATCTGTGAAGGTGGTTCAGAATTGTAGTCAATCCAAAAGAGGCTCAATCTCACGTTATGGGATTGATTGCCACAATTGTGTCATCCTAAAAATTCTTTGTCAGCCATTCTGGTCGCCATTCCATTTCCAGATCAGATTCAAACAGGGATGAATGTTAAACTCTTGACTGGCTTGGATTACAAAACATTTTTTTGTCCGTGTTCTTACTTGAATAACTTAAGGAGAAGGGACTTCTCAGTTGGAACACCTTTCCACAGGGAATACCCTGATACCTTTTGGGCACCACATATAAACACTACTGTTCTCTGAAGCATTTTGGTTTTTCATTTTAAGCTTTCACTAGAATAATGCCTTTTACATAGGTTTCTTAAATTTTTATGTCCTGACTATTTATTCATTTAAAACTATTAACTTCTTTTATCTATTCATGCAATTCTCCTTTTTATAAGGATTAAAATAAAACTAGATATGTTACCATATTGTTGTTTGCTTTGCCAGCATGTGCCTCCATTTGCTGCCAATATTTTTTAGATTCTTGTACAATATCTTCATGGGTCATTCCTAGGATGACAAAAGTAGCTTCAGAAATTTAACAGATTATTATAACATGGTAAAAACTCTTCCATTGCTTTGTTCTAACAGTGAGGAAGCAAGTATTGCTGAGATACTCTTTTTCCTGAATTTAATCAGAATCCACTATATATTTGCAAATATTGGAGATAGTGACACTTCATAGTAACAAAATGTTCAGGAGTGTATGTAAGAGGTTGTACAATGTGTCTTCCACCTAAAATTTAAAAATAAACTTTTAGTATTGGAATTATTGCCCTTAGTGATAAGGCAATTCCCCAAGCACATTCTACAATGTTCTACAGAAGACACAAATTAGTCAAGGATTATGTTTATTATCACTTATAATTGTTTAATAAGGACCTACTACTTTTGTGTGCAAATTCAAGAACTGAAGTAAAGTCTACCTTCTCCTTCACTACATATACCAACTCATTCAAAGCCACTGTCTAGAACTGTTGACCCAATCAATTTTGTTATAAGACACATGCAATTCTATAACCAAGAGTATTGTACGTATAATTTTTTAAAAATCTTTTTTTTTTTTGCCTTTCTTCAATTTCTGGATGACATTCTCAGTGGGAGCTCAGAGAAACAGTGCACACATTGAAGCCTGAAACTAACCTCCCTGCAGTCCTCTAGACAGTCCCAGCCAAGTGACTACTCACCAGAATACTGCTGCAGCAGCCAAACCTTAAGCTCTATAAAGCTATGAGCAAAATGGCAACTATCTTCACGCAAGCAGCCATAACGCACTTCATGCCTGCAGACATCAAACTGAAAATGCTCCTGAAACTGGCGGATTTTAGAATATTTTAGAGAGGTGGAACGAACAATGTGAACCAGACACCTGCAAAAAAGAGATATTCTTTCATGCTAATCCTCATTAAAAAGCCAGTTACTAAGAACAATGGTAGAGCTGAGACAAAGCCAGCCATTTTTCAGTATATAATTTCCACTCATCAGATACTGAGGGCGGGCATAGTGGTGGATGAGTAGGTCAGTTCAATCTTAATAGCTATCATCATCTAGCTTTCCAGATGCTGTGAATCAACTCTTGGTCCCTAGGCCATCTCTCCAGAAATCAATTCCCTGTATGCATCTTTAAATCAGGTTATATTAGTACTTGTACTTGTATTAAGTTCTCCAAGTGTTATAGTTGGTATTAGCATAATAACATTTACATTATTAAAGAAAAAAGATGTTTTAATTTAAATGTTGGTCCGGTACCTCTCAACTCCACTCCCAGCCTTATAATTGCAGGTTTTCTCAATTATATTGTACATTGAGAGTTGTTTTTTTAGACTTGCTGTTGGTTTTATTCCCTTAAATGTAATTACAATTTAAACTGCAAATTATTTGTTTCAGGGTACTAGAAAATAGATTGTAAGAAAATGCACTGGAAGCAAATGAAATATATCTTAATAAATTAGTAAGATGCTTAAGGATTAGTAGCCTCTAGGAAACAGCATTTCTAACCAAATTAAAGCAGTTTAGTGTGATGATTAAAATAGGCATAGATGTATGGAGCTACTTCAAACTACCTAGTAACTAGTGCCGCCTCGAGTTCCCCTTGGGTGAAGAGAGGCGGGGTATAAATCCAATAAATTATTATTATTATTATTAACTACCTAGCAACTACCTCAAACTAGCTAGTAATCAGAGTAGTTCAACATAACCATTGAATAATGCCTGTGAGATCAGGAATGAGCAATCTTTTTAATATTCCTACAAAACAGTTACGTATTACCGGCTGAAGACAGGTCCAACCCACTTACTTATTATCATAAAAACTATGTTTTGCAGCTAGGTTGGAGCACACTGCTGGAGAGTCCTTGAGCCCTTTGCTGATTATTCGAGGTTTGCTATCAAAGCAGATCTGCAAACATATATATATATATATATAAATGTATATAATATAAGTAAGTATAATAAGAAAGACAATGACATTTTCTTTTAATATACTTCCATTTTTGCCTACAAGAATATACATTTCCCTCCAATTCTTGATTATAAATTATTTTATATACAAAAACTGACATGCTCTAGGCCCAGAATCAGAGTCACTGTTGTCATTGACAGTATTCTCCTCAGTATCTCTAAGAGATGTCTACCTTCTGCTTGAACAGAATTTGCTTTTCTATCACTTTTAGTCTATTATTTTATATTTTAAATTCCAGAATAACTTAGACAGGTCTTGACATTTTTTGTATGTGACCTCTTTTTAAGATATTTGAAGAGCACCACCTCATCCCTTCCCACATTTCTCCTCTCAAGGTTAAACATTCTGAATTCTTTCTACCTCTCTTCATATGTCTTAGAGGCTTTTTGTTCTTTCTCACTGCTGCTGTCTGAACCCCTCTCGTTTTGTCTAAATCCTTTAAAATGCAATGGCTAGAATTATCATAACACGTGAGGTAAGATTTGATGAAACCAAATAGCAGAACAATTTATTACTTTGTAAATTGGGGCTTAAGGAACTTTTCAAAAGTACTATTACTAACCCAAGTATCTTCTTTTTATAGTGATACATTTTTTTAAATTTTCTAAGCAAAATACTTTGCATTTGATTCTACCAAACATCATTATTTTCAATCAATTTATCTATTATTTTGATTGTTATTCCTATCTTCTCAGTATTAGCTATATCTTTTCTAATTCTGTGTCATAACAGGTCTTCTGAAGCCAAATATAGCACTCAATTTCAAGGCATCATTTGTTTGGGATTTAGTCATGTGTTTAGTGTGTTGTGAGAATACAGCTATATCACGTAGTATGCTTTTCCAACCAGTCTGGTTTATTCAGCAAGTTGTAATTTATTGCAATGCATGAACTACTTAATGATTCTCTGACCAGTCACTTAAAAAACAAATACATGCTTGTTCCAAGTGCAAACTAAAAATGTTTTCAACAGTTTGCTTTTCTAGGCTGCCCATAAACTTTTATGTTCATAAGCATTTTCTGTTCGTAGCTCAATTGAAATGTGACAATGAGTGAGCTTGTGATGATTACTTTCAAAACCCAAATGTACAACTGGCACAACAAAAACCCAACCGGCATTGGGCAGTTTTCCTATGATGTAATCCAGTAAGCAATTAGCAAAGGCACAGTGGACAATATCATGAAAATACAATCTTGTATGCCTGCGTTGCCTATTTCATACCTCACAAAGGAAGGTGAATATGCCCTGGTGTTCTTTCAGGATCTTGGTAATAGTCAGGTTACCTCGCTTGATCCCAGCCAGGGGATCAAACAAGAGGTCACGATTGAGTGTCCCCTTTCGCTCCTCTGTCCACACATCGATCTCCTCCTGGTGGTACGCGAAGGTGCAGTTATCCCCATACTTACAATCCTGCTTGTTAAGCATATCTACAAAGCAACAAACATCAGACCACCATGCATGGAGTGGAGGCTAGAATCAGAGCTAAGCTCTCTTGCTACCCCTTATACTGTTTCCTTTTCTCCCTCCCCAAGCTTCACAAATTGATAAAAAGAAATTGAAAAGTTCACGAGAGAAGACCCTGATGAAATTTACTGAAGATATTACTACAGATAATCCTCGACTTAGGATCTCAATTGAGCCCAGAATTTCTATTGTTAAGTGAGGTAGTTAAGTGAGTTTTCCCCCATTTTATAACCTTTCTTGTCATAGTTGTTAAGTGAATCACTTCAGTTGTTAAGTTATTAACACGGTTCTTCAAGTGAATCTGGCTTCCCCATTGACTTTGCTTGATCACATGACAATGGGGATGCTGCAAGTCATAAGTTTGTAAAACGGTCATGTGACTTTTTTCAATGCCGTTGTAAATTTGGACGGTCACTAAACAAATGGTTGTAAGTCGAGGTCTACTTGTATTCAGCTCCTCTTGACTAAGCAAGAATGGATTTAATGGTAACAAAGCCTACCCTACACTGAGACACACTAATTGGCTGCCTCAGGCAAATGTATGTTGACATTTGCTAGATTTCGTATCAATCACATCAATAAATCTTTGATCTCCTGGAATACAATCTTGCATGGAGTAACTGCTAACAGCAGAAGCTGACTTCCCCCAATGTTGAGAAGCTGTTTTACTGCAAACAAGAAATATATTTTATACGAACAGAAGATCTGTACTATAGAAATAGTTGGGTCTAATTATTATAAGGCACCATGCTAGAAACTGGGAGACCATGAGTTCAAATCCCATCTTAGCCATGAAACCCAGCTGGGTGACCTTGGGCTAGTCACTCTCTCAATTCAACCTGCCTCGCAGAGCTGTTGCTGTGGAGGCAAATAAGAGGAGGGAGGGATATTGTGTTTTCCACCTTGAGTTATTTGTAAAAATATTAAAGGCGGGATCCATTAAATACATTAAAAATACAGTGGAGCCTCAGATGACGGCCGTAATCCATTCTGAGAATTTGGTTGTCACACAATTTGGTCTTTACTGGAAGTGCATGCACATAAAAAAAAAATGGTGCGGCGTGGAAGGGGAAATCGCCACAGTGGTTTGGTTGCCCCTGGAGCACCCGGTCACGACCAGAGTTAAGAAATTTTGGTCATCACCTGAGTTGGTCGCGAATGGAAGCGTTTGCCACCAGAGTTTCCACCTGTACCACAGAACACAGAAATCAAGTCCTATACATGTGTCAGATCTTAGGGTTTAAATCCTAAGACTTTTCCTCTCACATTTTGAGTCAGACATTTGGTCGTTCTTTTCCTAGCCTTTTGACTGGGAGGACCCTGTTCAATACTTAAAATGGTTCTGTCAGACCCGAGAATTGTTGGTTTCCACTTCACCAGTGTCAGTCCTTGCATCATCATGCCAGGGCAACAAAGTATTGACTATTTATTATTGTTTGCATTTACTTTCAGTGGTGAGAGAATCTCACCATAACCATTAGATGAACAGTCAGTGGGATATTTCCCAAATGTTCTCATTAACATGTTTTCAATTTTGCCACTAGCATGAGTATTTTTTTTCCTTTCAAATTTGAGTTTTAAATGTTTTAATATCTGGAAATTTTAAAGGAGTTTTATAAATCCCTACAATCAGTAAACAGTGATTAAGTAAGTAGACAAGAATTAACAGTCTATTGCCCTCACATTCTTCAGCCCACCCTAAACAGAACTTTTCCTCCTTCATGAAACAGTCTGCATTTTATTACATTCTCTCCTTTCTTCAATTCACCTTTGCATAGATAATAAGACCCCACAAAGTTTGTCTTGGTTGGACGTGGGCGAATTCTCTTCCAAGTTTTATCTTCTGATATACGACGCCTGCCCAGCAATATATCTCTCTTGCACTTATGTTCCAGGCCTTCTCGATAAGTATAATCACCAGCTTTGGGACCTATAAAAGAGGACAATATTAACAATAGTCCAGTTCTGCTAAACATCTGAGGCCATCTTCATCATAAGCAGATGACCTGTTTTGGGATAGCAGATGTGACAGGCCTGTTTGAAGATGTGAGTGGACACCAGGGGATTCTTCACAAGCAGAGTTGTGTTGCACATCACCAACTCTGGCTGAGACATAAGCAACTCTACAACTTTGGGTACTGTGGTGTGGGTGCTTGACCCAGTTTGGTTTGCCTGAAAAAGACAATAAAATTAGCTTCCTTAGAGATCAGCAACATCTACTACCATTCCCCAGGGTTCTTCATTTTTCAAATGAACAAAAATACAGGTAATCTTTGATTTACGATCACAATTGAGCCCAAAATTTCTGTTGCTAAACAGGACAGTTAAAATTTTGCCTCATTTTACACTTTCCTTGCCATGGTTATTAAAAGAATCACAGCAGTTGTTGTTGGTAACACAGTTATTAAGTGAATCTGTCTTCCCCACTTAATTTGCTTGTCAGAATGTCCCAAAATGTGATCACCTGGCCCTGGGACATTGCAACCTTCACAAATATGAACCAATTGCCAAGCATCTGAATTTTGATCACATGACCACAGGGATGTTGCAACAGTCGTAAGTGTGAAAAATGGTTATAAGTCACATTTTCAGTCCCGTTGTAATTTCAAATGATTAGTAAATGAACTCTTGTAAGTCAAAGACTACCTGTAGCAATAACGAGCAACTTAACCTGCTTCATTTTCAACATGTAGCATGTCACAGAAAAGGAGCTTTTATCTATTGTGAAAATATTAAGAAATATTAAGTAGCATTTTTCTTATACACTCCCCTTCTGCAAGGTTTCAAAGTTCATTTGTTCATTCATAAAATAGTTTAGACCCAAAAGGAAATTGTTCTTTTACTCAATGTCAAATCACTCCAACATAGAATCTTTTGAATAGATTGGGAAGTGAAGTTAAAAAAAATGGAAGTACAGCAATATTGTGCTAATAAAATTGAGGACCTGGTTGAAAACAGTTAATAGGCATTTCTCTTCTTTTCAATTAAGTGAAAAGGTTACTCACCAATGGTAGTGACTTTTGAATTCCAGCAGGTTGGCGGGGTTCTTGGATGCTGGTTTCTTCTAAAGAGTGGGAGAAAAATAAAATTTAAGATTTATGTGAATATCAATTATGCAATGTCCACATCAATTATGGAAGCAGTACCACACACAAACCTTTCTTTGTACTTCTCAAATTTCACATATATTTAGGCCTGAAACCAAATTCTGGAACCCAACAGCCTGAAACTAGAAGGGATCACGATGAAAAGAATGCCAATGACTTTCATATCCAAGTCCAAAAAATGAATGGCAGGAAATCTATTCCCACATAAAGGTTGGGGGAGGAGTTGCAATATTTAAATTTTCTCACATACAGTGGGGTGGACTGTTAGAATCATCAATGGCTTATCTTCATTATTAGGCTTTCTTTTATCTGCCATAAGAGCAATTTGTTTATCCAAGCTTTGCCCCTGATTCTTCTACTGTTGGTGGGTCAGTTCTAGAAAGAAATTTATTGTCATGCCTTGGGTGAAACTCTGCTGAATAACAAGTAGCATTCTAGTCAGCATGGTCAATGGTACACAATCCTGGGAGATATAGCCTGCTTTAAATATTAACGTTTTCAGGACAATTAATTCCTGCTATAAACCAGATTTCAGATTTGTCAATAAATATAAAACAGGGGTTTCAAACCCCCAATCCTCAGCCCACTGGGAACTGGGTTGTGCAGCAGCAGGCATAAGAGGCTCCATCTATCTTACCTCAGATGTCCCAAGCCTTGGTCTGCGGAATTGGCGGGCAAGTGCTGCACTTGTGAAAGCAGTGTATGAGCGCACACTAAACCCTCCCCGCCGCCCCCCATGCCTCCACCGGTCCACAAAGCCAGAAAGGTTGGAGATCTCTGCCATACATGAATTCATAGTCTCCTGGTTTCTAGGCAAGCACTTCAATCACTACACTGAACTGGCTCTTCCTGTGTCACAAGCTAACATTACTTAAATAGCATCCATACCTACCAACAGTAAAGGTATCTAAAGCATCCAATGATCCCCTACCGGTTCCAAAAGCGTCTAACATATCCAGCCGAGACTCTGTGTAAGGGAGCAGATCTAGTGAATCCAGTGAATCCAAAGGAGACGTGCTACTGCCCCCAACTGGTGCCTCAAAGGTATCCAGAACAGATGAAGAAGAGAGTTGCTTTGTAGCCTCCATCACTAGGCCAAAGGAGGCTGGTGGCAGCGGTGTGGAGACTGGAATGTTAGCTGTCACCACAGGAGGCAGAAGTGGAGTACCACCTGGAAACACAGGGATGAGCTGGGGTACCTCACTCGGCAGATTGGCAGGAATGGCACCACGGACAAGAGACTTTGGGGGGAAACAAAATGTGTTATGATTAAAGGAGAGAAGTTAAAACATTATTTCAGACATTCCTACTGTACGTTTACGGACACACTGAACTTTATGACAGATTTCACATCTACACCACCATCTCTGTGAAGCAAGATAGGATGTAGCCAGATAGACAAAATGTCACAGGGAACCAGTTTGCACTAAAATTAGTCCACAATTACTTTTTCTAATGTGGCAGCAACATTAAGCAATGATTAAGCAAATGCTTCTGAAATGCTATTTAAGACTTAAGATGTGCAATCAACACTTTGGACTCTGAATGTATGAGCATAACCTGCCTGTAACTCCTTAACCAGCTGTGCCCTTTTCTAAGGATGGAGGAACAACTATGAAGAGTTGTTATTCTTTTTTTTTTAAAGTGCAGCTGTTTTAAAGAATTGCAAACTAATGCTACATTCATGACCCTGCACAGTCTGAAACCTCTTTTGTCTCAGAATACAAAGTGCAATTCTACAAAAGGTTATGCTTATGATGGCATCAATATTAACCATGATTAAAGCTAACTAGTGTTCAGAGCAACCTTGAAATAAGTAGCATAACTGAACAAAGGGAACCAAGCACAGAGTAGCCCAACTATCCCAGTGGGAACAGCTTTGGAAAATCGTAATAAAGCAAAAGACCAGCAGAAAAACAACTAGCTTGAACATCTATCCAACCAGTAAGCTACTCAGGATCATTTTTATAAGAACTGCCATAGACTGGAGACAGATCAGCTCAAATGAAGAAGAATGTAAAGACAACAATCACTATTAAGGCCGCCTTTTGACTGTGGAAAAAAAACTGTTGAGACTGAGCTCCAAAAGACTTAGCTAGCTAACCTATTACATTTGTCCAAATTTTACTACTTTTAGTAATGGCCGAGATGTGTTAGGGATTGAAACAAATGCAAATGCAGGTGTGCTCTACCATTAAGTGATGGATTTCTCTATACCAGACATCAGAGCTCCCTTTTAAATACGATTTGGGAAATGGGGAAAATGTTACTAGGAAGCCCTAGTAACTTTTAACCAGTTATGTCCATTCTTTTACAGTTTCATGAATAGCACTGTACTGCAGCTCAGCTTCTTACAACCCTAGAGTCACAGAATGCCAAGAAGCTCCTTTGTGCTTCCTCGGGTGGGGCTACTTAGCACTGTGCTGCTGAGACTTCCCAGGGCGTGGCAGCCAAGAAGCATATTCTTTCCCCAGCCTCTCACACCCTCTTTCTCAGGTCTCCCTGAGGTTGTGCCACACTGCAGCAACCTCCCTAAACACACATGCAACCTGTTTCAGACCTCCCCCACTCCTGTGCTTATTTGAAACTCCTTCTGCTTCCTGCTTAATGACCCATGTGTCTGGAGTTACAACAGCAACTGGGACTGCCGAGATTGCAGTTGCTAATGCAGCTGTTACATGACCAGGGGTGGGTTCCTACCGGTTCGCTGGTTACCTGCTTCGTGGGTGCGCTTTC
>JANHGC010006776.1:130518-141420 GCA_027560395.1 Boaedon fuliginosus | reverse complement strand
ATTTTCCTTATAGGACGTTGCTCTTGTCATTTTACAGTTCCTGCTCCATATCTGATTCCAATCATCTAACTCAATTGTATGTCCAAAGTTTCTCATCCGGGCCACCATTACTTCTTTTACCACCTCGCTTTCCATTTTCCGAGATAGTATTAAATTATAGCCTTTTTTAATTAATTTTTCATCGTCTTTTAATAACACGATATCTAGTTCTTGGGGTTCCTTTGCAATGCCTTGCCTTTCTTTATCGTGTTTAAACTTCGATTTTATTTGTGTCATTGTCCACCACGAAAATTCCAATCCCTGATTTCTTAATTCATGTTCTGTTTTTAGTTGTCCCTTATCATTTAGTAATTCTTTGTAAGTCAACCGTCTCTCTGTATTTAATAAACTTAGATGCATCGTTGCTTCCACTATTGAAACCCAGGTTGGGATTTTATCATAAAACTTTATTCTTATCTTTTGCCATGTCCCTATTAGCGCTCTCCTTATATAATGTTTTTGGAATGTGCCTCCCAATCTCAAGGCGTTATACCATAAATAAGCATGCCATCCTAATAAAAGATTGTGGCCTTCAATTGTTAACATTCTGTTATTCGTTAATAAGAACCATTCCTTAAGCCATACCAAGATTGATGCCTAATGGTATATTTCCCAAGATGGAAGTCCAAATCCACCCCTGGATTTGGCCTATTGTAGCATTGTAAATTCAATCCTGGCCCTTTTTCCTTGCCATATAAACTTTGCAATTGTTTTATTTAATTCCTTAAAAACGTTTTGGGGTAATTGCAGTGGAATATTTTGGAATAGGAACAAAAGCCTTGGTAGTATATTCATTTTGACCACCTCTATTCTTCCAGTCAAAGATAATTGCAGGTTCTTCCAATTTTCTAGCTCTAGCATAATTCGATGCACTAATTTATCATAGTTGTCTTCCCTAATTGAAGAGCTCCTGGATGTCAAACAATTCCCTAAATATTTGACCTTTCTGACTATTTGATTTTGGAATTTCTTTTCTGATTCTGTTTTCTCCCTATCCATCATATTTTTCATTATTATCTTTGTCTTCTCCTTATTAATTTTCAGGCCTGCCAATGCACAGAATTTCTCAATTACCTCCAAAAGTTTTTGTCCTGTCCCGAGTGGCTCTTCCATTATCACCACAACATTGTCAGAAAATGCTGAATTTTATAACATTCCCTTCTAATTTGAAGTCCACAAATTTCTGTATCCCTCCTAATTTGTCTGAGAACTGCCTCTAATACAATAATAAACAATAAGGGAGATAATGGACAACCTTGCCGAGTACCCCTGCTTATATCAAAAACTTCTGAGATTTCTCCATTTAGTAATAACCTGGTCGACTGTGAGGAGTATACCATTTGAATTGCACCTATCACATTTTCCCCAAAGTTCGTATATTCTAACTGGGCTATTATAAATGACCAATTTAAGTTATCAAATGCTTTATGTGCATCGAGGAACATTAAGGCCAATTTTTTCTCAGGGTGGGCTTCATAGTACTCTAGGACGTTTATAATCATCCTCAGATTATCTCTGAGCTGTCTCTTAGGGAGAAAACCCTTCTGGTCTGAATGAATAAATGTATTTAAATATGGTTTCAGTCTTTCTGCAAGGATCCCCATAAAAATCTTGTAATCGGCATTTAGCAATGAAATAGGCCTATAATTTTGAATTAATTTTAAATCAGTATTTTCTTTAGGAATTAGGGTTATATAGGCCTCAATCCAGGTTGGAATTTTACTGTTTTTTAGAGCTTGGTTAAACACTTCTAACATCTGTGGTCCAAGGATTTCCAATTGGGTCTTATAAATTTCTATGGCGAGCCCATCTGTCCCAGGTGTCTTATGTTTTTTTTTGTTTTTTGAGAATTTCTCTCAATTCTCTTTTCGAAATTTCCCTATTCAAACTTTCTCTTACAGGAACCTGGGGTAAATCTGTCATCTTTAGGAAGTTTCTGATTTCTTCTTCTGAAATATCTTCCTTCTCATATAATTTCTCATAAAAGTTCCTAGCTATTTTTTTCCCTCTTTGTTATCATGTTTTAGTTTTCCTCTTTCATCCCATAGTTGTTCAATCCTCCTCTGTTCTCTTTCCTTCCTTAGCCTGTATGCCAACCACCTCCCAATTTTATTTGCATTTTCGAAATAATTTTGTTTCGCTAATTTACTTTTCCGTGCTAATTCTTCTAAAAGTCTCAGATTATGCTTTAAAACCTCCTTTTTCTTATCAATTTTCCTATTGCCTGGATCTTCCTGTAATTCTTTTTCTAACAATTGAATCTTATCCTGGAGTGACCCTCTTTTCTGGGCTTTTTCTTTACGTACCTTGGCCATATATTTAATAACCATTCCTCTTATACAGGCCTTGGCCGTATCCCAAACCATTTGCAAGGGTACCACTTTAGTTATATTCTCCTTAAAAAAATATTTCAGTTCTTCTTCCATAAACTTCCTAAAGCTTTCCTCTTTTAGGATATCTGTCCTCATTGTCCATCTTCCCACTCTTTTACTTCCTCTCCAAACTATTTGTAAAGGACTATAATCAGCCCATGTGTTTACTTCAATCTCTGCAGAGTGGCTCTCCATCATAAGATCTTGAGTGACCCAGATCATGTCTATCCTCAACCAGGATTTATGCCTGGCTGAGTAAAATGTAAATTGTTTCCCCATTGGATGCAGTTCCCTCCATATGTCACATAGTCCAAAGTTTTTAACCATTTCCTCAAAAGACCTCGGCAAGGTTCTCCTATTTTGTTTTTCCCCTCTCCCCATATTGATTGCTGCATAGTCTATTTTGGGGTCGCTTATTGTATTCAGATCTCCTAGCAAGCATATGTGGTCATACTCTAGATCTAATAATTTCTGATGGATCATTTGAAAAAAGTCTCTTTGATTGCTATTGGGAGCATAAATCGCTACCAATAACACTTTCTTTTGCCCCAACCAGCATTCCACAAGCAATAACCTCCCCTCCTCATCGGCATGGATCTTTTCAGGCTTCTGATAGTCTTTGACATAAAGTACAACCCCCCATTTTTTCTGATTAGCTGAAGAGGCAAACTTCTTTCCTAGTTTTGGACATGTCAAAATCTTTTCAAATTTTCTCTTTATATGCGTGTCCTGCATGCAAATTATGTCTGCTTTCAATTTTTGGAGTTTGGCACAAATCTTTTTCCTTTTAGTTGTCACATTTAACTCATTAATATTAATAGAGAATAGCTTTATCTCTTCCATTTCAGTTGTTGGTTACCTTGGCTTTCCTGGTCTGTCTTGCCTCCCTCTGAGGCCTTGCTTCCCTTTCATTTCTTTCTCTCCTCTCTTCTTCCGTCTATTCTTGTTCTCCCTTCTGTATAATCTGTAAATCTTCCTGACTTCTACTCTCCAGTTCTTCTTCACTCTCTTGATCACTTAGTGTAAAGTGGTGTTCATAAAATTTGTGTGCTTCCTTCAAATTTCCCAGTTTAATTTTTTGTCCCTGCCAAGAGACCAAGACACCTTCCGGCAAAACCCATCTATAAAGTACCCTATGTTTCATCAATTGTGATGTTAAAAAATGATATCTTCTTCATTGGTCGCGGACCCTTCTTGGGATCTGCCTCAAGGTTATTATTTCCTTTTCCTGGTACTTTATCGGTTCATCCCACATCTTTTGATATAATTCATCTCTTAGAGTCTTTTTCTAAATCTTTTTCTAAATCTAATATGAACCTCTCTGGGTAAATTATGACGCCGTGCATAGTTTGTGTGTATCCTATACGTTTCATCCAAATCTCGGGCTATCTCTGGTTCTGGTTTCTGCAGGGCATCCACGATAACCTCTTTAATATTTTCTTCTTTGTCCTCAGGAACATTCTGGAACTGAAGATAGAAGGAGGATCTCTGCATCTCAAGATGTATTATTTCTTCTTCCATTGTTCTATTAAATTGAAATTGATTTTGTCCCCATGCCTCCATTCCCTCTATCCTTTCCTCAACTTTCCCTGCTCTTTCCTCTACACTTTGAATCCTCCATTTATTTTTCTTTGTGGCTAATTCTATGCTATCAAGTTTTTCTGCCATGCCTTTCATGTCACTTCTCAGGTCACCCATCTCATTCTTCAAATCACTATGTATATTAGCCAATTGAGTTTGTAATGATTGCAGAGTCTGCTGGATACTCATCATTGTCAGTTTCGCTCCTGTAGTCATTTCTGTTGATTTCTGCCTCGTTGGTGCCGCTGTAATTGGAGAATTTGTAAAAGCCACCTTCTTTCCTATCTTCGCAATAGATCAATTTTGCATTTCAGAACCACAGAAGAAATATTTCCACGGCAACATACAAATATCCTCCCAGTTAGCTCCTGATTAGCTCCTCCCACTGTCCTCCTTATCCTTCAAATCTCCCCAAATTAATTTACTAATCAACTTATTCAATTAATTAAACTTAATAATTAAATAGCCTCAATAAAAACACTGGATTATTAATCAATTGATTATGTGGTTTTTAGACAAATAGTTTAACAAATATATTTCTCCCTTTTTTTAAAATAGTTTCAATCCACAAACCAATCAAATTCTCCCATCAATTCCTAAATCCCATTATTATCTTTACTTTTATAGATTTTATAAATTTTGTGATATATTGAACAAAGTATGAGAGAGCATTCAGAACATATTCAGAAGCAGTCAAGTATAAAAGTTCAGGACAGCATGGACTCTGGCCGGAAGTTTCCGACCCAGCAGTTTCAATAATTCATCAGTCACAAAAAACAAAACAAAAAATCTGGAGGCAGAGACAAGCAAAAACCAAGGAAGAGGGGGAAGGGAAAAGAAAGCACAATATAGTACAAGACGAGGTCAAAAATCTCTAAAGGGTTCAGAGCAGAAGCACAGCAGAGGGGGATTTCACCTTCGTTCTGTCAATCCTGCAGACTCACAGGCTTTCAGCCATTACCAGGGAGCCACACATTTTTTTCTTTTTGTTTTAATTCTCTCCACCTCTCAAAGCCAGCAAATAGGCTCACCTTTTTCCTCACCACAGCACGTACATGAACAACCAGAAAGCAAAAAAGACAGGCTATCCCCCAATCTTCCAAAGTTCCCAAGACGCCAGGAAATCAAGTTTAAGTCCGGAATCCACAACCCCCTCCAGCCGATCTACTTTGTTTCACTGTTCTTTTCCACTCTCACTTTCATCGCACTTCCTGTCTGATATTTAGTGTTCCAGTGCCTTGTAAAAATTCCTCCTCTATAAAATCGCCACTCGGTCTGTGGGTAAAAAAGAACACCCAGCCACTTGAGGTTATATAAAAAGACTCACACAATCCCTCAGGGTATACAGTTTTCTTTTCTGGAGCTCTATCACAGCAACCATATGTTGTCTTTATCTTCTGCTTCCTTCTTGTCAGCCAGTCTTGGCTCTGGGGTGGCCATAAAGGTCATCTTCTTGCTCTACCTGCACCATGGGGGGGGGATATCTCCCACTCTGGAGCAGGGATCGCTTTCCCACTCGGGGCCAGAGGCTTCCCCTCTTCTTCTCACGTCTCTCCGGGACCTGTGAATGTCCACCTTTGACAGCTAGATAGGCAAAAAAACTTGACAGAGGAGGAGCAGGCTCCTTCTCTGCACTCTTGCCTTGACGTCTCGACCAGAAGTCCCCAGAAATATGACAACTGTTAAAGTGCATGCAGATACACACAGAGATACACACACACACACATACACACAAATAGAAAGCCAATTTATTGTAGTTGTTAAGGTGTTGGCTTAGAAACTGGGAGACTGTGAGTCCTAATCCCACTTTAGCCACAAAAGCTGGTTAACTGACTTTGTGCCAGTCACTTTCAGCCAAATCCTAACAGGGAAAATAGGAAGAGAAATTAGTATTAGGAACATTTGTCAGCTTAAGGTTTTGAGAGAGAGAGAGAGAGAGAGAGAGAGAGAGAGAGAGAGAGAGAGAGAGAGAGAGAGAGAGATGATATATTATTGTGTGAGACAAAAGACAGGCTTCAGGAGATGTACATACTGTTTCTTCTAAAGTGAAAAATATATTTTCAATATGTGAATCAATTCTGGTTAGACATTAAAGTCAAAAGTGGGCATAATTCAGTTAATGATTAGAAAATGGGCTTCATGAATCAAAGTATTGGAGGTTCAGTTTAAAAAGAGGTTTCATTTATGGTTTCAATATGGAGAAGCACCAGAATACTTAACAGCTGTTCCAGTTTCTGGCAAATGGGATGAAATTGTAGGAATGGTAAATCATTTGGACTCATTAACTCATCCAGATTTCAGTAAATTGTTTTAACAATTTCAATAGATGAATATATAGATGAGAGATTTCCCCATATGTATTTATGCTTTTTCAGTCTGTGTATGTATTGAACTGATTGCAAAACTGTCCTATTCCCATTTATAAGTAAATTAAAAGAAACTTTTTAAAACTAAAGTATTACTCTTACACATGCTTGTGTGGGATGGTGTGACACTGAAGAGTTAGAAACCTAGTCTTAGAAACAGTGAAATAACATATTTGAAGTTTGATATTTTGATCAGCTGAAGCTTTGGGGCTGTCAGAGTTCTGAGAACTTCATAACCTTTTGGGAAATGTCATGTTCACATAATATCAATGAGAATATAGCCAATGAAAATAAAGGCAATAAAGACTCCAATCTTTGTGTGAGTGTGTGCATGTATAATATATTTATTCATTCTTTGTATGCTATTTTTAAGAGAAAAGAAAATGTTCATTTCAGACATATCCTGGGGAAAAAGGGACACCCTTCTAAGGTACTTTATAGGGCTTCCTCTAAAACAGTCTAAAAAGATAAGTTGCCGGTTAGATACTTCAGTTGGGCACCAACCATGAGGGAATCTTTCTTTAATTGATGTACAGTCTTAGGAGCTGGCACTTGACATTTATGTTGCTTTTTATTTAAATTCATAAGTAATAATCTTCCACTCAACACATGATTCATTGGTATCAGAAAAAGATACTGAACCCAGGTCTCCAGAGTTAACAAGACTTTCAATTTACCCACCAGTCCATCATTTCTTTTCTATATACATAACCAAGAAGCTTTCTAATCATTACTCTGCAGCTGGAAAAAGAAAATATCAAGGGAATGTTCTGAGTTGTTTATTTGTTTTTACATTAAAAAAGCTTTTAAAACCTAGTACAGTAGAACCTCTGGTCACGACCATAATTCATTCCATAACTTTGGCGATTTCTTCATCTTCTAATGCTTCATCTTCAAGAATTTCTGGGTCAGAGGTCATGTTTGATCACCACCCGAGTATGTGTTCATGACCAGATTCAAAAAATTTGTGAATTTTTTGGTCAAAACCGATTTAGTCGTGGTCAGAAGCATTCATGACCAGAGGTTTACTGTATAGGTATTGGTCTGATCTAGAAATAACCTCCATACTTCCTAGCTG
This sequence comes from Boaedon fuliginosus, assembly GCA_027560395.1. Taxonomy (NCBI): domain Eukaryota; kingdom Metazoa; phylum Chordata; class Lepidosauria; order Squamata; family Lamprophiidae; genus Boaedon; species Boaedon fuliginosus. The sequence continues at coordinate 133,984 of JANHGC010006776.1, read as the reverse complement.
TGTAGTTATTTTTTCCACACATGAACAGATCATAGAGATCACAGGATGTTTCAGTTTTAAGATTTCTTGTGTGTGTGTGTGTGTATGTGCATTTTGCATGTGTGAACTATAAGGTTCAAAGTTAACATTCTTTTGAATTAGTTTTTTAAATTAATATTTTAATTTTATGTTTAAATCATTTTGTTTCACTATGTCAGTAGAAAATTGCATACAATAAGAAAATTGCTGGGATTTAAAATATGATTTGATGCCGTAATTTAAAGTGACCTTGACCATGGCAAAAAAAAGTAGGAGGCAGATAACAAAGCACATATTTATATTTTCAGGACAAGTCCAAGAAAGGATCTTTCTACTATTTATATATATAAAGCAGAGTGTGGGTGTATGTATGTATGTATGTATGTATGTATGTATGTATGTATGTGTGTATGTGCCGTGTACACTCTAAAACAGCTGGACCAATCTCAACCAAACTTGCTACACAGCTAACTTACCCTCCGGCAACAAACACTGAGGGGGGTCAGACATGCCATCGAGCTGTATGTGTCCCCTAAAAAGGGTGGCAAAGTGCCCACCAACACTGAAAGGCAAGCAAGTACAATTTTCTCTGGCACTCCACAAGGGGCACCAGAGAGCAGCATGAGGCCAGGCGTCCTGCATTGCAGCACAGGCAATACTTTGAACTGGTAGCTGTGGTGGTCTTCAGGAGGAGGAAGTAGTGGAAGAACTGGAGCAAGGATGGAAGAGGCTGTGGTGAGCCACCAGGACCAGGTTAGGCCAAGTGGAGCCAAGCAGCGGGGGGGGGGGAGGAATAAGTGGCAGAGGCAGCAGGGGCATGGAGGAGGTGGATGAGGTGGGAGTGGGCATGGAGGAAACAGAGGAGGTGGGAGTGGGCATGGAAAAGGCACCAGAAGCAAGGACAGAGGAGCCAATGGACGACTATACCCAGGCAAAGTCGGGTAATTAGCTAGTTGCTACTGCTGAGGAGGTGGAGTCGGCCTATAGGAAGGAGGTTGAGATGCTGACAGAGTGGTGTAGGGAAATTAACTTATTTCTCAATTTAAAAAAAACAAAAGAGATCATTGTGGACTTCAGGAAATGCAAATTGAACATTCAGCCACTTATTGACAGGGAGTTGTATGGAACAGGTCTCAGTGTTTTGATTTCTGGGAATGGAGTTGAGAGATGATCTGACATGGGGAGCAAACACCAAAGATTTGATGAAGAGAGCACAGCAGAGGTTATACTTCTTGAGAATTCTCAGGAAGAATAATCTCTCAAAGGACCTGTTGTTGGCATTCTACCACTGCACCATAGAGAATGTGTTAACCTATGGTCTGTGTGTGTGGTTTGGGAGTTGTACAGCCAGAGAAAGAACAATGCTGTCCAGGGTCATAAAGACTGCGGAGAGAATAATTGGGTGTACTCTTCCCACTTTAGCTCAAACCTATGCCTCCAGGTGTTATAAGAAAGCTGTAGAGATTGTGCAAGATCACACGCACCCTGGAAATGATCTCTTTCAGCTTCTGCCTTCTAGAAGGAAGTACACGGTCGTAAAGACCAGGACCAGCCACTTGAGAAATAGCTTCTACCCAAAAGCAGTTTTGGCTTTGAATGCAGCGGAATGCAGTTTCTGAGGGAACCTCTGTATTTTAGTTTTTAGAGTTTTTCGGGGGTTAAATGTGTATATGTAGGGTGGGAGTATGCTGACATATATTTTTGCATAGTTGTATTTTGTTAGGTTCTGTAAAGTTGATGTAGATTCTTCAATCTCATTCTGTACAGGACAATGACAATAAAGATTTATCGTATCGTATTCCATATTTTTTAAATTTTGTGAATGAGAAGAAGTCTTCAGCTCAGCTGCTGATAGGTGAAGTTATTCACAAATCCAGTCTATTTTTAGGAATGCTTACACAAAGGAAAGTTCATTTGGAACTTATTCCTGTATATACCTAAGATAATTTCCTATCAATTTTTTTCTTTTTTATCACGTATTATATATGAGTTTATATATGAGTCTTATGTGAAAAGTTTAGGGATACTGTACAAAGTGAAGCGGGGTATAAATCAAATAAATAAATAAATAAAAGGTTCCACTTTTCATAACTTGAAACGAGATATCATGAAGCAAAATAAATGGTATTGGCTTTGAACAAAATATTTTTCTTCTGTAAAAGGAGGATTTTGTTCTACCTTTTATCATTTGACAGATTTCTCTTGGAGAAGCCCTCATTTCTGCTGGCTGCCAACTTGTAGAGTTGGATCTGAGTGATAATGCCTTTGGACCAGATGGAGTCCGTGGATTTGAGGCATTGCTGAAGAGCCCTACCTGTTTTACTCTGCAGGAACTCAAGCTAAACAACTGTGGCATGGGTATTGGCGGTGGCAAGGTAAAAAGCATTTCCTGGATCTTTATGGAGTGGAGAGTAAAATGTTTGACATCCAGCTTCCCTTGAGATTTGTTTCTACACACATGATGTCTTGCTATAGATTGTTGTCTTACGAAGCCTCCCAAATTAATGGGAAAGTCAACATCATTTACTCTAAGGAAAAATATACTGGCTTATTCTTGCCCTGCCCTAGAATGTTCTAGATTAGAAGGAATTCTAGTTAAGAGATAAAGAATCTATCACCCTTTATCCCACAGAGAAATCTGAGTTGAGTACATGCATTCATGCCAATTGCATGACCAAAATTACTCTTTTTTTATGTTACAATTGGGAATGTTACTAATGCACAAAGTTACTAGCAGAGTGTCCATTATCATGTATATATAAAACTGCAGTTTAAATAATTTGTTCTCTAGGCATGGTGAATTGACACCTTAGCAATGTAAACATTGTTTTTTCTTAAGATCTTAGCAGGAGCTCTGAAAGAATGTCACAGGAAATCAACTGCTCACGGCAAGCCGTTGGCTCTGAAAGTATTTATGGCTGGCAGGAACCGTCTGGAAAATGATGGTGCAACTGCTCTAGCTGAGGCATTCACAGTGAGTATAAGAATTAGAGTTGTATCCCATTAAATAGTTACGTGTAATTGGCAAATAGGAAGGGAACTTCTGAGCTTTGGTCAGATGTGTTCTAAAAACATGAATATTCTTATTATTATCCAACTCTGACTTGTTGTACATTGTGTTCTTACTAGCTGATGGCTACTGATGGCTGCTGCTGCTGGCTTTTGTAGTACTGTAGTAGTCAATTTATTTGGAGAAACAGCCACTTCCTGAATGTGTTTGGAGGATTCAACAAATTGAGACATCATATTAATAAAAAAGTGTCATCATTGCAATATATTGATGGGCTCTGCAGCCTGCCTCAGCTGTTTTAGGCCTAGAGGCTTCTACAGGAAGTTTGTTTTCTAAAGAAACAAACTTCTGGCAGAAGCCTCTAGGGCAGTGGTTCTCAACCTTCCTAATGCCACGACCCTTTAATACAGTTCCTCCTGTTGTGGTGACCCCCAACCA
>JANHGC010006776.1:102850-114895 GCA_027560395.1 Boaedon fuliginosus | reverse complement strand
AGTGAATATTTTAAGATATGGCAGGTGTTTTATAGATGGATGCAAGAAAGATATTGAAATATATAAAAGAAAGGAGACAAAAGGATGATAAAGAATAGATTTGAAGATTACATTTATATATGATTATACTATTGCTCTTTTTATTTTAAAGTTATAAAATACTCTTAAATATAAAGGAATAAAATGTTAGTGATCATTAAGATATGTTGATGTAAGATCTCATGTAATACGATGTTCAATGTTGGAAGATGCTTTTTTTAATATGTAAAACAAATAAAAATGTTTCAAAAAATAAATAAATAATGAACAATATATTAAATTTATATTGTTCTCCATTCATAATTTATGAACAATCATTCTTAGATATTCAAATCTTAGCTTGGACAGAAAACCAGGAGACAATGAAAGAACCTGAACAAAGATTTGGTAGATGGAATTAAAAAACTAGATATTCATTTAGGGAATTCTGATTTGTACAGGCTGCGGCAAATACTACGGTAGCTTTTACAAACTTTTACAAAGTTTCACTTACCTTTCCAAAAGATCCCTGGCCTAGTACTTTCAGGAGTTCAAAGTGTGAAGAATCTGCTTTTTCATGCCCTTCTTTGACATGATATGTTATTGCAATCTCTTTAATATTGCCTTCTTCCTAGAAAATAAAAGTGGTTCAATATAATGAGTGGAGTTCATGTCATTTTTAAAAAATATGTTTATTAGGAGATTTATAAATATGTTTATTAGGAGATATTACAAATGGAAACATACAATATAAATTTAAAGAAAAGGTAAAGTGCAAGTGGATGTTAAAAATGTAAATGGAGGAAAGAAAAAGAATAAAGAATTTATATAAAAGATCGGCATGATTTTCTTTACAGCAGATAAAATACATTTAATGCCAACCCTCCCCTTTTAAGGTTATGTCATAATCCCATTCTTTCCATATTTTCCCCTTTCTAAACATCGAATCCATAAATCAACAGTTCATTTTTTCCATTGACAGCAAAAAGTCCATAAATGGACTTTTTTCAAGTCAATAATAAATGTACTTATTGCCTCCTCCCTAATTAAACAAGTCAATTTCCCACTGAGTGGAATTTATTTCAGAAGATTTTTTTAAAGACACATTTAATGAAAAAAACATGAACAAGAAAAAAAAAGATTTCATTGAATATAATTTTGATGCAACAAGAAAAACAGTCAAGTAGTCATGATTAATGCTGCACCTAACTGTACACTCTGGTTGACATAGCAAAAAATTCCGAAGAGAAGCACTGATTTGGACAGCTCCTCTCCATGTCTACATTTAGCACAAAGTAGAGTTACTAAAGAAGGGTTTTTAGATTACTCTAGGTTCTACTAACCAAAGAAATCTACTAACCCCCCGGAGATGTTAGGTTGGTATGTTTGGATGAGTGATTGTGTTTTTGATGTTTATTGTATAGGACTGTTTTATTGTGTTGTTAGACGCCTCGAGTTCCCCTCTGGGTGAAGAGAGGCGGGGTATAAATATGATAAATAAAATAAATAAATAAATAAAATGTGTTTATATCTCTTTTTAAACATTTATTCAGTAAAAGCAGTTATGCTTGTATCTAGTCACTCCTCCAAGGTCAAACAGGGCAACATATACAAAATGTTTATTTTACCATATTTTGAAAATAAGATTTGGCTCAGTCAAATCCTGGCTCCTGACCTCCTTTTCCGAAGACAAAATTGATGCTTGGGAGTTAAAATGGCTGGAAATTGGCTGGATCTTCAAAATCCAGTTTTCCATTCCCGAGTTAAGTAAATTGATTAGTAGCACATTTAGAAGAAAATATAATTTATTTAAGCAACTAAACTAGATTAAGGATATCAGAAACTGGACAGAAGTTATCAGCATGAATTAGCTATAATAACTGATACATTAGTTATTGAAACAAATAGTGTATTTTCCCGAAAATAAGACCGGATCTCATTTTCAGGGAAACATAGTATTTGTTTCAATAACTAATCTATCAGTATTAAAATCCAGTTTTATTTTCTTTTGGGCTTGAAAATAAGTACCAGGCTTATTTTGGAGGGATGACTTGCTTTTTTTCCATCTCCCCTCTCTACACCTGTCTGTCCCACTGCAAGGCCGCCATGGAGTTCCTACCTGCTGAAATCACTTTGTTCATCCGTTTGATTTTGCTTGAGATGCGGGAGAGAGAGAAAGATCGGAACCGCCTGCACAATGGGTGGACAGGGTGAGGAAAACTCTTTCAGAAAGTGTGGTGTGTGTGGGATTTTCCTGCTGATCTTCCTTTTCTTGGGGATAATTTATGTAAAAACAAAACAAACCCACCTGGTCTAACTGCATGCCAGTATCTACAGGTGGACGGAAAGTGGGTTGGGTGAGCTATTGCTTTGGCCGACAGGAGCCCTGTGGCGGCCTTGCAGTGGGACAGACGGAGGGAGGAGGGAGGGGAGATCACCTCAGTGGCGCAGTGGTTAAATGCAGCACTGGAGTCTATCTCTGCTGACTTGTTCAGCAGGTTGTCAGATCGAATCTCACCAGGCTCAAGGTTGACTCAGCCTTCCATCTTCTCAAGGTTGGTAGAATGAGGACCCAGATTGTCTGGGGTCAATAGGCTGACTCTGTAAGTGCTTGGGGAGTGTTGTACAGCTCTGATAAGCCGTATATAACATCTGAGTGCTATTGCTATCTCTGTCGTAAGCCGCCCAGAGTCCTTTGGCAGTTGGGCGCCATAAAAGTGTAATTAATAATAATAATTAATAATACCTGTGATATGATACATAGCTGGAATTATTAATTGAAAAGAAGTGGAACTGGACAGCTTGAATTTAAAAAAAAACTCTAATGACTATTTACTATGCATGACATCCCTGTAGTGAAATTGATAAATTATTTCTGCCCTGCAGAAATGGAGGCAGGAGTTTATTTCAAGCCAGATAAACTGTTGGAAAAAAGCATGCATTTCTTGATTACATTATTATTTATTATTATTATTTATTTAATTTGCACCCTGCCTTTCTTCCCTAATCGAAGCGAATGCAAGGCGGCTACATAAAAGATATCCAGAAACAATCACTGATACAAGTTAAAAATTGGAACTTACTGAATGTGCAGGAAATAAAACAGGACTATTGAAATCTATATCTATAAAAGAGAAGTGGGGTGGGGATGTGTGTTTGTATGTGCTCTATACAAACTTTCAGTCCAGCATCAATCTAGCTCAAATTTGGCGGTTATATAGCTAAGCTTAGTAAGATCAACACTGTCAGGGTCACCAAAGAGTAGGGGGCCTTTTTGCCCCCTTTTTTGGCGTGCAAAGAGGACAGTCTTAATGAACAGGCAGCAACCTTCTACTGAACGTGTGCAGTTTTGCTTCTCTCTACTGAGCATGTGCAGTTTTCAAACTGAGGCTCCTTTCAAACTGAGGCTCCATATTCAAACTGAGGCACCATATTTTCAAATGGCACTCCACTGGAGAAGCCCGCCTAGCCAAGTAAGGTCACCTGCCAGGCCTGGCCTTGCCCCAGAGCCGGTCCTGGCCTTGCCCCAGAGCCGGGCCTGCTGCGGCACAAATATACTTCTTCTTTAAAAAAAAAAACCCGAGCAAGGCCGGGTAATCAGCTAGTAATGTAATAAAAATAAGAATAGAATGCTGCCAAGAAAAAACATTGAAGATGAATTTAGTAAAAATCAAATGAAAGAACTAGTAGTAACAGCATAAATAGTTATAAATCAACTAAAATGGATTTAAAAAGTGAACATTTTCTGGTCAATTTCTGTAAGTGGATCAACATAAAATAGGTTAATGGCTTACACCTGAAACCTAAAAAAAATCAAATAAGAAACTGAAGGCTTGATTTTGTCTACTCAAGAGCAAGCTATTATAATTAATGCAATCGTCCAAAATTGAAAAATCATCAAATGATTCAAATTTCAGTCTGTGCAAAGAGACAGAAGAAACAGTAGTTCACATGTTCAGGTCATGCACAAAGATTACACAAACTAATTTTAAACAATCACATAGCACCATTGACAAAAATGATTCACTGGAATCATGTAAAATTTGCATGATAATGTAAAAAATTATCATGTGCCACTAATAAAATATTGTTGTAAATGTGGAGTTGGAAAAAGTGGTCAAAAATGAGCAGGTTAATATATTGCAGCATTTCTGAATACAAACTGATAAATTCTTGATTCATAGCACAGCTTTAATTATATATGAAAATAAAATAGTGTGGATATTTGATGTGGCAATACCAGGCAATAGTAGAACAGAAGACAATGAATTGGAGAAGTTGTGAAAATAATTGACTGCAGACTGAATATGTGATAGTAATGTAATAATGCAATTTTAGACAATATGTTCAGAAGCATAATTTCCAAATCATCACTTTATTCTGTAATCGCCATCTTGAGGATTGGACTCAGTTCTGAGCTTCCCCCTTCGTTAAGAACGAACCAGATGAGCTGGTATGTGTTTAAAGAAGAAAATGGAAAATGATTAGAAGATTAGAAAGTGCTATGAAAAGAGATTTATATCTTTAATCCTGAACAGAGAAAACTAAGGGACGATAGCTGGAAAAATTGTCACGCAGGAGAAGATTAAAACCTGCTGTCCATCATTCTAAAACATTGAATACAACACAATGAAGTCAACTTCCAAGAATGCAGATTCTGAATGAACATAAGGAATAAAGTAACAGTAAGAGCCATTCAATAATGAAATCCGTTACTTAAGAAAGTAACATGCATACTTTATTGCATACATTTGTTCACATGTTAGATATCTACCTTTACGGGATGTATTTAGATTTCTGCCCCAAACATCAGACATCAGACTTGATGTCCTCAAAGGATCACTACTATCTGTAGGATTCTGTGAGTTGAAGGGTCTTGATGTAGGCAAAATTTCTTAAACAAATGCTGAAAGGAAACAAAAGAAAGCAATAGGATCTAGAAGCTAGAGACAATGGTGGTAGAGTGGTTAGAATGCAGTATTGCAGTCTACCTTTACCCACAGCCAGGAGTTCGATACTGACTGGCTCAAGGTCAAAATAGCCTTTCATCCTTCCGAGTCGGTAAAATGAAGACTGAGATTGTTGAGGGCATTATACTGACATTTCTAAACTGCCCCCACAATAGTCTCCCACAATAAACTGAATAAGGAGATGCTAAGAAATTGCACTGAAGCTACCCCAAAAGTGAGCTCCTAAACAGTCAAAATAAAGCAGGACAATCATACAGCCTTCTTCACAAGCACAGAACTTTTCCTTAACCTGGTGCCCTCCAGGTAATAGCTAAGAATTCTGCAGTTGAAAACCAGTACCTCTCAAGGCAGGTTATAGGTGTTTACAGTAGTAAATAGTGACATGCTACACTATGATACTGTAAGTAATTTTAGAGACGAAGCAATTAAAAGTTGCTTTCTAATATTCAATACTATTAAGGTTGTTGGAAGTAGGCGACCATTTGTAGAACTGGCCAGCATGTTGCCTTCTCTGTGGCTTGAAAGGAAGAAAGTCTAAAGATCTGATTTACATATTCTAAAGTATTGGAAAGTTTCATTTTCCCTTGAACAAATCCCCACACCTGTCCAATGGCATCAGTGGCTGGCTGTATAATTTTTGGTCCTGGAGTCTTATAACAGAGCCCATTTAAACAGCCTTCTGTTTTCCTACATCTCCCTCTGTCTCTCCCTTCCCCTCCCTCCTTCCCTCCCTCTCTATTTCTCCAAATCATTCACTTAATATCCTAAAGTCAGTTAACAAAGCAAAATGGACATATTTATACAATCTATATATATTAAAGAGAGGTGTGGGTTTGTATGTGCTCTATACAAACTTACACCCCTGCACCAATCTGGCCCAAATTTCACACATATGTTCCTTAGGGTTGCAAAATCAGCACTGGGCAGGGGGGGGGCTTGAGAGATATCTTTGCCCCGTCTTTGCCCCCAAAAAAGTGGGGCAAAGGAGATCCCCCAAAACACCGGCAACATCATGAAAAAATCTTCACTACGTGTGCGTGACACATCTCTATTACACATGTGCTGCAACTGCCTCAGGACTCGCCTTTGCCTCCTCTGCACCCAACATTCTCCTCAGTGCCAGCAGCCTGCCAAATGGCAGCTTCCTGTCCCGACCACCCAATGACTCCCTCACCTGGCATGGTGGTACCAAGCAACCGCCCGACCCATGGGTTTCTGTCCTGCGGCGCACATTACCCAACCTTGGGTAGGCCTAGAGAACTGCCGCATGCTTCCCTCCACCTTCTCCCAGGGGCAAAAAGGAGGAATAAGATGGTGAGGGTCAGCTCAAGTAGGCCTCCTCCACTTTTAACGAGCACTGCTCACCTTACTCCAGTGGCGGAGGCTTACCCAATCACCGCACGCCCCTCTTCTGCAAGCATCGCGTAGGTCTCCCCCCTACACCTTCTCCCAGCAGCGCGCTACAGAAGCGCAGAACGTCTTCTCCCAGGGCCACTGACAACATTTGGAACAGGAGGAATAACATGGCGAAGGGCAGCTCGGGTAGGCCTCTGCCGCTACAGTAAGGTGAGTAGCACCTTAGAGGCAGAGGCCCTTAGGGGGCAGAGGCCTACCCAAGCAGCTAGTGGAATATAATCCTGAATCCCAGGAGGGAGGGGATGAATTCCAGAGGAGCAAAAGTGAAGTTTGGATCTTAGGTTGGTATGGGAGAAAGAAAATTAAGGCGGCTCGCCCCTAGCAGTTCCTGGTGCATATGTTTAATAATGCAGGTACAGGTAATCCTTGATTTACTATTATTATTATTATTATTTATTGAATTTATATCCCGCTTCTCTTCACCCATCTGGGGAACTCGAGGCGGCAAAACAGTACAGTAAAAAACATTTAGCCTATACAATAAAATAAAAAAACTCATTCGCTCACTCAATCATACACGGGGTGAGGAGAAGGAGACACGATGATTAAGGCCACGCTTGCCGGCAAACCCAGGTCTTCAGTGCCTTGCAGAAACTAGGCAAGCTGGAGATGGTTCTGATCTCTGCAGGGAGTGAATTCCACAAGGTCGGAGCAGTCACAGAGAAGGCCCTCGCCCGCGGCCCCACCAGTCAGCACTGCCTGGCCGACGGCACTCGGAGCAGGCCCTCCTATGAGATCTAACTGGGCCCTGGGAGGCATACGGAAGCAGCAGGCAGTCTTGAAGGTATCCCGCCCCTAAGCCATGAAGGGCTTTATAAGTTGTTACTAGCACCTTGAAATTCCCATTAAAAGTTAGTATGTACTTATTCTACTCAGTTGGCTTGATAACCTGAATCTGAGAGTAGGGGTTACTTGTGGCTCCCCACCAAATGTATATAGCCAAAAAGTGAAGCCTGTCACTGTCTTCCAAAGTTGCCCAAGATGGAATATCTAGAAAGCCAAACAAGCCAGCTTAACTGTACCCAAAATCAGGGACGGACCTCACAAATGAGGGATGCAGGTGGGGAGCTCAAGAATGAAGGAAAACAAGTAAAGCATGAATGAGAAGTCTCTTGATGTAAACATGCTTTCAGTTTCTCATAATGATAAGAAATTTGAAAAGGAAGCCCTTGGTATATGCTTTTATCATCTGTTGATCTACATTATTTGTCTAGTTACAATGATCAATCCACTACGTGAAAAACAAAGTACATTTAAAATGATGCATAGTATAGTTATAGTCTATAAACTAATATAATTTGGAAAATATGTACATTTATTTTGTATTATATATTTAGCTACAGTAATTGTAGGCAATACAAATTGATCAGTCCATTTGGGAAGCAAGATTTAAACATGTTTTCCACGTTTGCTTTAAAAAAAAACCTGATTTACTGATAAAATTGTGAAGTTTGTGCTGTGTCTATACTGTTTCTGAATTGTGCCATCTTCTCCTAGTGGGTGTCTATTAGATATGTTGGAACTAAAACTTCCAAAATTCCTACCAAGCACAAAAACTGTTTCTTTTCGGTGTAGAAGAATGATGCTTTGGATAAATCTATGCTACAATCAAATCTGGAATATTACCTATAGCTCTGGTCACAACACCTCAAATATCATATTGCAAAGCTGAAATAGTAGAGATAAAGGCAAGCAACATTATCAAAGGGCTAGAGCACAGAGTGGTGAAACTAAAATTATGGCCTCATAAAAACTCTTCCAAATAATTTGAGGCCTAGAGCGTCTTCTGTTGACAGTAGCTAAGATCTCCCCATTTTGATTTGGGAAACTCTCCTCCATTCAGGAAATAAAAAATACTGCTCATGAATATGACTCATGAATATGACTCATTCAAGTATAGGATATTAAAATTCTTTGTAGTTATATAAATGATTCCTACATGTTCCCAAATACTTTCAGAATTTATGCTGCATTTCAAGCTTAAGGATGTAAAATGATTGACTTCTTATTTTTTCTCTTTCCACAATTAATCATAGGGTCAGCTTGTTAGAATAACAATTCATTTCTTGGCACTTGTATATCAAAGCTGAAATAACACATTTCAACTAATGTTACTGGTAGTATCATCACCTTTTGAATAATAGCCATCCTATCTAGCATCCTTACCAGATGTAAAGTAATTCCTTCTAATAGGTCAGGGTCCTTATAGATGTGCATGCTTAAACTGTCTTCTGTGTAAGTTCTAGGTAAATTTGAGGTTCTTGCCCATGCTAATCTGGTCGTAAGAGACCGATGCTGTGTCCTGCTATTTCAACTGTCGAAACAAGAAATCAATCATTGACTCCTGATACTTTTTAGAATTTTCCACTACACAATCCTGCCACTGAATGGGATTACTGGATCTCTTTCAGAGATAGACATTGTGAACTATGTGGCCCTTTTCATATTCAATATGTATTACTGGAAAAATGCCCTTTCATAGTCAGGCACTGAGCTCCTCAGCTTTCTTACCCATTTTCCTGATCTACCATTTATTTCAGCAGAAAACTTTTCTTGAGTACCAGCCCAGTAACTTGCTTCGAAGGCAGTCCATGGTTGACTGAAATAGTGATGACTACTATGGTCTGGTAAATTTCAAATGCCCTGTAACATGTCACTGCCTTTCCACAGAGTTTTATAATGCAGAAAATCATCCATAGTAGTATGCAGAGCAGCACTGTAGACCTGCCTTTTTGCATGATGGGATAGAATATATGTTCTAATAATTGTTTCATAGGCTGATCGTAGCACATAAAAAGCTAGAGTACAGTCCAAAGAGGTCAGCAATTCACCTTCCTTGATTTGTGAAGGACTGCATTGATATTTATGCTGCTTGACCCTCTAGTCCACATCCTCGTCTTTTAAACAGCCAATGAGCACTGGGCTCACTGTTGCTTCTGTTTTTATGTCTCCATCTTTTAAGCAGGCAATTGCAATAGAGTTTGTTTGGGTTGCTGGTTCCTTAATTCCATCCTTTAAGCACCAAAGTGTATCAAGGCTCGTTGCAGCTTCAGTGTCCATCCTGCCATCCTGCTCATCTGCTATAGGGATTTCTGGGGATTCTAGTTCCATGCCTTCATCCTTTAGGCAGCCAATTATCACAGAGTGCGCTGGAGCTTCTTCTTGTTCCATGTCCTCATCCTTCACTGGCTTTGAATGTTGTGGAGTTTTAAGCCTCACCTTTGGGTCTTCCAGCCTTTCTTCTTTCACTTGCATAGCAACAAAAGCTAGGAAACACAGAAAAAGGTTGCTGTTCAATTACAGAATAAAAATCTAAAAGGTCTTACACGAGAGCAAAATGCTAATGATAACCTATATTCCTAAAAAGAATAGTCACTGTTCACACATGGATAAGGAAAATTAAAAACTAAACAAAAGTATTTCTAGCTTCACACGTTATTGTTTCTTTATCAATTTATCCAGAGGAAAAAAAATAAGAGATCATGCCATGAATAACTCCCCACAAGATTTCAATATTTTCTTCATAAAGTTTTAGCAAGCTACTGCTTTTAAAGTAATAATGTCTATTTTTAAAGTCTACGTTGAGAGTTATTGTTTTGCAATTGTATTTTTGAAACAGTGCAGGTTTTAAAATTGCCCACGTATAAAGAAATCAAGGTAAATCTTTAAGATGAAGCATTTTGGAGTTATTATTGACAGTCATAAAAGAAGTCACTATCGACTGCACTTGATTTTATGACCTCTTTTGTGGTAGTTATTAGGTGAATGCCATAGTCATTAAGCTAACATTGCAATTGTTAAGCAAGCCCATTCTTTGCTGTGGGGCATTTTTTGCAGGAAACTGGAAGTAAACACCAGTTTCTGGCAAAAATGTTATAAATCAAATAAACATAAACATAAATCATGGTCATGTGACCACAGGGTGCTGCAAATAGCCATAAATGTGGGTTGGTTGCTGAGCATGCAAAATGCAGTCACATGATCATCGGGCAGGGTGGATATCATAACTTGGAATCCAGGTCTTAAAACCCATTATCAGGGTCTGTAGTAATGTTGAATAGTCACCAAGTGACTGATCGTAAGTTGAGAACTATCTATACTATGGTAGTTCTTACAAGTGACATTGAAAACCTGTCCATGAAAATCTTCCCAAACTGCCTGCAGTTAAGCAAGTTAAAATGTACACATTAGCAAATTTCTTAAGACTACACTCTTCCTGCTCATGTTTATGAATTGGAGAAATGAAGCACTATATCCTTTTCCTTACTTTCAGGCAGTACTTTTGAAGCCTTGGATTTAGCTTGTGTTGCTTCCATTTTTGAAACAGTTGGTGTTCCCTCCTTTGATTTTGAAGTAGGCAGCTTTTTGGTAACTTTTGTTTCTTCCTTTGTTTTAGGAGTGATCACTTTCTTAGCTGCCTCCTTGATGGAGCGGGCTTTAGCAGTCATCTTTTTTCCTTAGCAAATGAAATAAAAATAGTCATATATCCACCTCACAACTCTGCCAAAGACCTCATAGTAGCTCACTTGTATCAGGGCTGTACAATTGTATACAAGGAGATACTTATATCAATTTTTTTCTTGTAAAACATCTGCACATAAAACATGATTGTTTTTCATAGCTAACTAATGTACAATTTGGGGGGGAAATATAAAGCAAACAATGTGAAATGATCCCCAAAATGCAGCTGAAATGATACAGATAAGATCCTGGTTGATTACCTCAATAAGGATTAATAATCTAAACTCAGCTATGAGACAAATGAAGCAGGTGTATTAAGCTATCATACATCCAAACTAATCACATTGATACAAATCTTATTGAAGGTCATTTTAAAATTATAATTACTAGAAACTGACACATACATGTATATTTAATATATCTGCCTGGGTAATTCAACAGAAGCATAAATATTATCAACTGCCTTGGAGAGGTCTATTAACATTTGGGTAGAAGGTCCCTCCAATTTGTTTATTTGTTTATAAATTTTTATGCATCCATCTCCCCTAGAACAAGGTGACTCTGGGTAGTGTAGTTAAAAATACTTCTTCAGGGGGAGCAACCTGAGGCTTTAAGCTTGTAAAACTAGTGCCCATTATAATAGTAATAGTTATCATTTACACCTATAAGGGGCCAGACTTAATTTGTGGCATCTACAGCTGTAAGAAATAATGTTATTTCTTCTAGATATCATTCCCAGCCTACATTTTGTATGCTGATGGGGAGGAATTAATTAGTTAGCCATGACATAGGATACACATGCCACAAGGTGCAAACAAAGACAATCAGAAAATTAAGGCATGAGTCATAGTAAAGCATCCTGTGATGTCCTGTAAATGTTATCAGACTGCAGAGAAAAGCTTGATAATTTTATGATCATTGTATGTGGTTGTTAAGCAACTAGCAAGCTCTTGCAGAACAAAAATGCTTTCACAATCTTGAATGCATATTTCCCACCTAACTAAGCTACACATAGTATCAATTTAGCAACAGTTTTAGCAGACCTCAATTAATATATAATTTGATATTGTATATCTAATAGCAAAGCTGCTATAACAACTGTAGCGGAAGGGACACATTATTGTATGACAGGCAGATTTCAGGTTCTCCCAAAAAAGGAGACCAGGTACCAAGAGATATC
>JANHGC010006776.1:53769-69025 GCA_027560395.1 Boaedon fuliginosus | reverse complement strand
CTCTGCCTGCGCTGCTCGAGGTGGTAGCTGGGCTGGCGGTTGAGTCCCCCAGGCTGATGGTGCTTGGGGATTTCAACTTGCCATCCCTTGACGAGATCTCGGATGTGGCCCAGGAGTTCATGGCGTCCATGGCAAACATGGACCTGTCCCAAGTAATTCAGGGTCCGACTCATAGGGAGGGACACACACTCGACCTAGTATTTATCTTGGAGCAATGGCGTCGTGATCTGGAATTAAGGGACTTAGACATCCAACCCGTCAGATCACTCCCTATTGAGATTTCCTGACGACCACCCCCCGCTGCAGGGAGGTGGGACCGACTAGATGGTTCCACCCCAGGCGCCTAGTGGACCCAATTGGGTTTCAGAAGGAGCTTGGGGAGATTCCTGATTCCCTTACCCACAGCTCATCTGAGGCTCTGATAATGGTTTGAAGTAGTGCTGCTACCAGACCCTTAGATCGGGTTGTGCCTTTGTGACCTCTTACTGTCTGCAGATCCTGGAAGGCTCCTTGGTTTACTGAGGAACTCTGGGGGATGAAGCGGCAGAGGAGACGTCTAGAGCCACTGGAGATCCGAGAGGGCTAAATCTGAACAAACACTATTAAGATTCCTTATTGGAACTCATTTAGCGGCAATAAAAGCGGCAAAGCATTCTTACTATGTCGCTCTTATTGCATCCGCAGACTGTCGCCCAGCTGCTCTGTTTAGGGTGACTCCCTCCTTCCTGAAACCGGGGGAGATTGAAGAACCCTTGCAGGGTAGAGCTGAGGAGTTTGCTCAGTTTCTTTCAGACAAAATCGATCAGATTTGGTCAGACTTGGACTCTGGCTGGATTGAGGTGATTGGGGCAAGTCTTAGTCCTACTATCTGGAAGGAGTTTGTTCCTGTGCTCCTGATGATGTGGTCAAGGTCGTGGGTGCAATGAGTGCCACCACCTGTTTACTGGACCCATGCCCTTCCTGGCTAGTCTCGGCTGGCCAGGAGGTGACATGCAGTTGGCTCCAAATGGCTATTAACACCTCTTTGAGTGAGGGATACTTCCCACCATCTCTGAAGGAGGCGGTGGTGAGGCCCCTTCTCAAGAAGCCTTCCCTAGACACAACTGTTTTGAACAACTTTCCTCCGGTCTCCAACCTCCC
Organism: Boaedon fuliginosus; assembly: GCA_027560395.1. Lineage (NCBI taxonomy): Eukaryota > Metazoa > Chordata > Lepidosauria > Squamata > Lamprophiidae > Boaedon > Boaedon fuliginosus. The sequence continues at coordinate 67,885 of JANHGC010006776.1, read as the reverse complement.
CCTTTTAGGGAAGGTTGTTGAGATGGTGGTGGCACTTCAACTCCTGCGTACCTTGAAGGAAGCTGATTATCTGGATCATCTACAGTCTGAGTTCAGGCCCGGAAAAAGTACTGAAACGGCATTGGTCACAGTAGCGGATGATCTCTGGCGGACCCGGACAAGGGAGCTTCCTCTGTCCTGGTACTTCTTGACCTCTTGACGGCTTCCGATACCATTGACCATGGTATCCTTCTGGGGCGACTTGAGGGATTGGGAGTGGAAGGCACTGTTTTATGGTGGTTCACCTCCTATCTCTCGGGCCATACCCAGTCGGTGTTGGTAGGGGGGCAGAGATCTGACCTGAGGCCCCTACCTTGCGGGGTGCCTCAGGGTTTGGTTCTCTTCCCCCTATTTAACATATATATGAAACCGCTGCGTGAGATCATCCGACGGCATGGGGTAGGGTATCATCAGTATGCTGATGATACCCAATTGTACATTTCTGCCCCTGGCCGAACTAATGACGCCGTCAAGATGATATCCCGGTGCCTGGAGGCTGTGAGGATCTGGATGGGGACCAACAGACTCAAGCTCAACCCTGACAAGACTGAGTGGCTGTGGATGTTACCCCCACATGGTCCAGTGGATTGTCTATCGTTGATGTTGCGGGGGAATTACTCTCCTCAGACAGGGTGCACAACTTAGGGGGTTCTCTTGGATCCACACCTGCAATTGGAACATCATTTGGTGGCTGTGGCCAAGGGTGCCTATGCACAGGTTCGCCTGGTGTATCAGTTGCGCCGGGAGGCTCTTCTTACAGTCACTCTGTCAGCAGGCATGGATATATTTGCAGTTTCAAATTTTATTTTGTAGAATTTTCTCAATATTTTGATGCACTACTTTTCAGTAATATTTAAGAGCACCATATGCGATAGAACTTTCTCTTTCACAGCATTTCTAACATTTATTGTTATTTGATCTTAGGAATGATTTATACACCACCTATAAAATATTTAATACCAATTTTCCTTTTAAAAAATGCTATGATCAGCATTTCTATTGATAGACTTCCAGAAGATACCCCCCACATTTCAGGGGCAAATTAGCTAGTAAAACTGTGCAATGTTTGGGTCTGTTTGGAAAAGCTTTGGAACCTATGGAAGTATGAACATAGCAACTCATTGTACAGTAACAGCTGTAAACATATATACTTGCTTTAATGAGTTGTGTTCAGATTCATTCCAAAACATCACTTCTCAAAAACTTTCACAGTCCTAAAAAATAGGTGCATTTTTAGAAGACTGTTTACACACTCCATTCTCTGTATAAAAAGTCTTTTTCATCATAGCCATGAAAACATAATTCTGTTTAAGTAGAAACAACTGTTTTCTTAATAAAAAAGAAAATCTATACAGGATTTGGGCAATTGAACAAAAGCAATTCTGCAGTATTTTGAACAGTCAGAACATTATGTGACTTTTCTTTTGCTAGTCTTTCTAGAACTGTACCTATTTAATAAGTCATCAGTACAACACAGAAAACCAGAAATAAGTTCAGTCATATTTTGCATGCTGGTAACAAAGGCCACGGAAACATCTTCGGACAGCACTGGCTCTTTGGCTTTGAAACGGAGATGAGCACTGCCCCCTAGAGTCAGGAATGACTAGCACGTATGTGTGAGAGAAATATTTACCTTTAACAAAGGTTAATCTTGGGATAGATTCAGTAAGGATATTACATAACTTTGTTTCTTCAAAGCAAGAATGAACATTCTTATACCGGTATTTGACTAAGTCATAATATGATTTGTTTAGTTTGCCATAACTTGTAAAACACAAGGTATGACTTTGTGTATTTTATTAACTTCACCAATTATGGTGTGCTCCAAGAATAAGCATGATTAAATTGAACTAAGCAAACCATACTTGCACCTAGTCATAGTCACAAGTGTGCTTAGTTGGTTTGTATAAGTAAATGCAATTTAAATTTCTAAACAGCAGGTGATGTAAGTTGCTTCTGTTCTTGCTTATTATTGGACTACCCAGAACTATCAATTCTGTAGTTTAAGAATATTAAGCTATCAAACAGACATGGACACGAATAACATTTACTGAAATTTTCAGAGTACCAATAAAAAATGTACAGCTATACTGTAAAGCAATCAGTTAAATGCTCTTAATTTTTTCCATAGAACATTGCTATTGGAGTCTCCTAGATAGGGGCAACTGTATCTTTTAATACGTATTTTCAATGTCTAGCACAGTCTTTTGAAAATATTAGCTACTTTGTAACTGGTTCCTGGAATATGAATTTATCAATTGGTCAGAATGAGACCATTTCTTTTCTTAACATTTAATGTATCCTTACAACAGAATTGAGTTTCTTACTTCTTATGAATGTATGTGAGACTATGTAACAAATTATAGAAGCACAGAAGTAATAAACAAGAGAGTTTACATTTTAGGATCAAGAAGAATGCTATATGTATTGTACTAGGTTTACTGTTATGATCAGCAACCAGCTAAAATGTGCAACCCAGATTAAAATTTAAATGTAAATAAAAGAACATATATAGAAAGCATTCTCGGAGTAACTCCTGATGAAGTGACACAAACTCTGTAAAATTGACAGGATTATAAGCCAATCTTATTAGTTCAAAAATAAATGTGAGCTTCTCCATTCCCAGGATGGTGCAATGGTTCAACAATTAAGATGATGGGTTTGTCAGCTGGAAAGTTGATATCCCAGGTTCTGAGACCTGAATGCCATGCATTGGGGTGAGTGACTGTTCTTGCCCCAACTCCTGCCAACCTAGCAATTCAAAAGTAAGCAAATGTGTGTATATAAACAGGTTCCACTTACATGGGAAGATAACAGTGCTCTGTGACATCGTTATGGCTAAATGACTGGAAACACCTTCAGGTAGCACTGACTCAAGGGCCATGAAATGAAGATAAGCACTGCCCCCAAAGCTGGCTACGACTAGCAGACTAAAACCTGCAAGGACTCCTTTACCTTTTTTACCTACCTCCACTCCCACTCCACTGAAATACTGAAGGCATTATTTTAGTAAGGTGGGGCTCCCTGTGAAGCAGGTAGCATTATTATATGTGGTTCGTTGATTCTATCCCACCAGCTACACAAACTAGAATGAGCTACACAGTGAGAATGCTGCAACTTTTCTCCTTCAGTAGCAACAATATGGCATTAAAATGAAGTAGAGATTCCCTATGAGACTGGCATGTGGCCCATTGATGTGGCCTATCTCACTTTAAGATGTGTGGCCTCCCCATCTCAGAATTCACCCGCTAGCATGGTAGCTGGAGAATTTTGAAAGTTGAAGTGTATCATATATTAAAGTTGCGAAGTTGGAAAAACACTATTCTAGAATTAAACTGATAATACGGAATTCATCCAGTTCCATCCTGACCTTATTTCAATGACATCTCAAGGCCTGTATCGTCTAGATTACTTGTGTGATGCTTTGCTTTTTGTGTGGCAGATTGCAGTAGCCTATAAATTTTTATAAATGCACCCGCAAACAAGAGACGGACAGGGGTGTGGCAATTCCTGGCACCTCCAGCCACCGAGTAAAGCAACCGTGCATTCCAATCTTTTGGGAGTTCGGTATATACGGGCAATTGGTAATCCTGACTGAGATAAATATCTTGTAACTAAATCTCAGATTGTTTGCGACAGATTAACGGAATAATCCAGTTTCAAGAAGCCCCCGAGGATTATTGCGGAAAAGGGGACCTACGCGTCTCTACTTGAAGGGACCCACTCTCTACTGCCAGGTAAAAGAAATAAAACACAGGAAGCCCAGATGGGGTAAATAGATCATTCGGGTAAGACGCTCTTTCTTCTCGATTATCCAAAGCAAAGCTCCCCTGTAACTTTTAGCGCCGAAAGTCCCTCCGAGCATGGAGGACACAGGTCGGCTAAGTATATTTTACCTCGCCTTCCTCCCGGTCCATAGCTCTTCGCCGCACGCCAATAACCCTAAACCGCTATCCGGAGCAGCAAGAGGCTGCCGAGCGCGCACCGTAGTTCCCCTCAGGCGCACATCAGCCACCAAACAGCAGCCCAGCCTCACCGTCCTTTACCCGCCTCGAGCGCACAGAAGCTTGCACACGTTGGCAGCGGCACCAATGAAGAGAAAGGATCGACAGCGGCAGGAAGAGAAGCTTAAAGACGACTACCAATCGCAACCTTCCTTCTGCCCCAAGGAACACTGGGAATTAAAGTCCTTAAAGTGTCAGTTCTCTGTGGCGAATTGGGGACTGCTAGTCCCATCCTTCTATTCTATGTCGCTGCTGGGGAGGGTGCCTGGGTGCCTATTATAGCACTATTGGATTAATAAAGGGTTTCCGAATTGCGGAAGTGGTCTGTTTTCTCCCAGGAGGAAATGAGCGGGTGACACTCTGTCAGGGCTTCAGCCCAAATGTCTAAACTCTAAAGAATGACTTAAGAGGGTTGCTCCGAAGCTGTAAAGGAAACAAAGCGTCTCTTTTCGCCAGCCATCTGCCAATTCTAATCGGGCCTAGGCACAGGCAGCCATATTTCCCGTTTGCTATCACTCATCTTTGAGCATTAAGAAGGCATTGCTCTTTTCTCATCCTTTCCTCGAGTATCATTAGATATGGCTAATCACTGCTTAAGGTGCTATCTATTCCTCCTTTTGAATATTTGCTCAGAAATAAATTCCACTAATTAGATAGGACATTTATACATAAGTCTTTTAAACCATTTTGCGGTTACTTTCACCAGTAATTCTATGGACTGAAACTTAAGAATGTTAAGTTTCTATCCCTACCTCTTTTAGATTGTTTCAGATTTCAAAATGCGGAATGAAGATCCTACTGTATTGTGTTTGAACCCTCAATTTCTGTCCTGATATCCTGCTCTAAATTTTGCCCTCCAGATCTGTTGGATTATAATATTCACCACTTGGACAAAAAACAAACCCAATTTATTAGGAGTGCAGCTATTTCAAGGACTAGTCAATAAGAGGAACATCTGTAGTATTCAAAATCACTGTTCCATTTGATATACCTCATATTTTTTTCTTGATTCTCTTTGGGTAAGAATTTTGTAATCTTCCTGTAATGTTTTGTTCTCCAATAGCTAATGTTTTCATTGTGTGGGATTTTTTAATTGTTTTCTGGTTGGAATCTCTCAAGTGTCGTTTTTCTCATTCTACTACCTATTTTGGGGGCATTTCAATAGACACCAGCTTCACCCCCCAAACTTCAGAAACATTTTTACACCATTTGAGCTATGGTCTCACTATTGCTCTCATGTCTTCCAGATAATCAATGGAAGATGCAAAAAAGCTTCCAGGTGTTTACTAGCTCTTGTTCCTTAGTAGAGTGGTAACTTTTCTTCAATTTAAAAAGTGCTACACAATTATGACAAGGCAAATGAAGAAAGCCTTTTCCCAGACCTTAAAATTCCAACTTGATAAAGCCATTTCTTCCTGGATTGCTGTTTTATTATTTTCTGGTTATTGTTCTGTGTTTTTTTATATTTTCTGTTAGTTTCTGTGGAAATTTCTGTTAATTGTCCAGAGTCACTTAGATGGAGGTGGTGGCCACATAAATATTTAAATAAATAAGGACAATAAAGGAGAATATTTGTAGCTCAGGGTTGAAATGAGGGATCCTTGCTCTCTGGGTTGCTTATTTTCTTGCATTACTCTAACTAACTAAATAAGGACAAAGCAAGAATTCCTGTTAGTAATACTTCCCTTGAAAAGCATCCAGAGGCTCCAATTGGTCCAGAATGCAGCCACGTGAGTGATCAAGGATGTGCCTCGGTCCACCCACATAACATCACTCCCCCGTGAGCTGCACTGTGAACCGCGCTTATAGCCCTCTGGATGCAATTCAGGGTATTAGTGATGACTTTTCATAGCTTAGGACTGGGCTATCTTCAAGACCGCCTTCTTCTACCTTATCCCTCCCAGTGCCCTGTGCATTCACACAGGATTGGCCTCCTCTGGGTCCTGTTGGATAAACTGTGTTGGCCAGCGGGTCCACAAAGGAGGGCCTTCTCTGTGGCTGCACCGGCCTTCTGAACTAGCTCCCTGTGGAGATCTGGACCATTCCTAACCTGTTAGCCTTCCGCTGGGCTGTTAAGACCTGGCTCTGCAAGCAAGCCTGGAACTAATTGACTTCCCCTCGTATGAAAGTATATTATAATTGTTATTGTACATTTGTATTCCTTTTAACTTTACTATTTTAATGTAGCTTCATTGTTTTAATAATTTTATTGTTAACAATGTAATTTTTATTGTTTTAATTGTTAGCCACCCTGCATTCCCTTGGTTGGGGGAAGAAAGGCAGGGTACAAATATAAATTAATAATAATAATTATTATTTTTTGTTACATTAGCTCTGGAATTTTTTTGCTATTTCCTCCTGCATTGCAGATGACCTAAAATGTAATCAACAGCAGCAGAATCCCAGGACTATGGGAACAAAGCAGCACAATTCCAATTTCTGCTGTATATACATGATGCATATAGAAGGACCCTACGAATGTTCTTCACCTGACATATAACACCTTTTTGTATCACCTTTGCACCGAGGGCATCTTTCTCTACTCTGTAAGTAATGTTAAATCCATGTAGCACAACATCTCTTGACCGGGGAAATGAGGCTGTGTATAAATGTGAACAAATAAATAAATAATTAAATCTCTAATTTTTTTTTACAAACTAATTTTAATACTTTGTCTCCTTGCCTTTCTATTTTGGCAAGCATTCTAGGTAGGTAATAATTTCATTAAACAAAAAATATGGCAAAACAGATGCATCTTAACAAATTCTATCTTAACAGCCCAGACAGAATTATACTGGGAGAATCCCTTAGACAGGCCAAAATAATTTAGGGTAGAAAGGTAAGTATCAATAGACTAAATTGTACCTGGGGAAAAAAAAGACTAATTCTTATTATTGCTATATCCTATATTTGTTCGCTGTATAATAGTGAGCTAGCTGCTGTTCATGCCAATTGCAACTTCTGGGTATATTGCAGGAATCAAGATAGAATGTAACAAGATGTGAAACAGTCGAATTTAAGATAACATATTGCATATCATCTCAAAACTCTACCATAAGCTTCACACAGTTGTTAAAAAGCATGGGAAACAAGATGGAACTTTGGGATATCACAGATCAATGGCCTAAGGATCCAAACAGAAATCACTTGACATTAACATCACCTGACAGGCAGGTTGGAATAATTATGAAACATCATTTTCAAGACCAGATCTTGCCACATGCTTCAGGAGGAAACCATGGGCTGATATGTCCGAGGTGAAACTACAGTATTCCTTCCAAACCTTATTCATTTATTACATAATATCACTATCCATTACACTGAATAATTTTTATCTTGCACTCCTTTGTCCCCAATAATTATCAAATCATGTGACATCATAAACATTGCAACCTCTTTTCTATATTTTTCTTACATGGCTGATCACTTGCTTTGAATATAGCAGTGTCCTCTCTCACTTTTCACTTTCTTGTCTTGTTAAATTCACCTATGTAGAGAACTCTCCTACCAAAAGTACAAAGGCTGTTCTGTTTTCTAGTTTTAAGTTCTTCAGGGCAGAAGAACTTAATTATTATTTTTGAGGTAACCATTACATTATTGATATCATATAAAAAATAAATGACATTATAGCCAATAAACTTTAGAGGGAAACTGTAGTAGAAAAGTAAACATGAGAATATTATAACTGAAACAAACTAAAACATCAATGTATATACCATAATAAATGAAAAAAGGCACTAGAGATACTAATAGAATGAGAGGCTCCATTCAGAGATACAACTCTACATTTTGAAGTTAAATGCAACCTTGTCTTAATTCAGATCTGATTTCTTATGACTAATCTGACTAATTTCACTTGGCAGTAAAGATTTGCTGTAATAATATAACTGTAAAGTTGGAAGAAATGCATAAGTATCATCTACTTTGCAAGATTGTTTAGGCTTTAATTGAAGCTTGTAAAATCGAATTATTAGGTGAAGCTGTAATATAAAAGATATATGATATCTTTTATAATGATATAAAAGAATATATTATCTTCAGCTAAATGACTATATATTTATTACATTTATTTATTCCCCATCTCTCTGCAATGGTAGTTTAATATTTAATATTTGGCATCTTTACTTCTATTAAGTGCTTTCTGCAAATATAGTAATTTTCAAAGTATGTCAGAGAGAGTTTTTAGGTAAAATATTAGAAGTGCTTCTTCACAAGTAAGGAAAAACTTGTAATCTTTACAATGGACTTGCTGACACTTCCATCCCCAAGGCAGGAAAAGTTTAGATACAGAGCTATTACCAATGATGCTGTTGTTAAAAATATTAAGACAGGTTTAAAATAAGAATCTTATACACTTGGTAGGCTACTTTAGGGCTCAAGCAAGGGGATAATTCCCCCGACCCGGGAAATGAGGCGGGGTATAAATAGAATGAAATAAATAAATAAATAAATAAATAAATAAATAAATAAATAGAGACACAAAGAAAGTAGCCGCAACCTCATGGAATTTTAACATTCTCCTGCACTATATTTTCAGAAACTGAAAGGTAATTTAAAAAGAATTCTGGGCTGCTGCAAGATATAACATCACCTTCACATTGTTTTGGCCTAATCCCTAATCTACCTTGTAATAGGGAATATAGTATAGGGAATAGGAACATAGTCACACATATTATGAAAAGCAGATGCTACAGTATGCAGCAATATTAAAATATGAGTATAATTGTAACTTCTTTGTTCAGCACTCAGGATCACCAAATCAGAATAACGTCACACCTTTTGTACTATCTTGCCGGGTCTTTCTTTCACATTTTCACCTAAATGATATCCAAGTTACTACTCCAGTAGGAAATCCTGATTTCTTCTCTTTATTCACTATATAAAATGATTGCATAACTGAAGTGCAGGATAATATACCCCTTCTTGAAGAGACAGCCAAAACCTACCGAAGGGATGTTTATTTCAAAATTTTAATGGAAGTGATTACAATTAATATATTAGGTTTTTTCAATCCTTCAATTTTTATCTGAAAATAATTTATATACAAAGGATAGCAGATTATATATAAAAACAAAACAAAAAAGCTTCTAATCTTGCCTCATTTTAAAATTCAAATAAAGAGGCAGCAAATTTAAAGCCGATAGGAGCTATTAGTCAAGATCCACCAAATGGGGTGTTCTGTTGAAATTATATAAACACTTCCTTTTTGGAATAAATTTTGAGTAGCCAACTATCAGTCTTTTCATACAAAACTTTAAATGCCACCTGCATCATAAGCCCAGGGAAATCAACCTATTGCTGCTGTAATTGGGAATATGAACATGAGTCACTGCAAGTCCCTCGAAGATCTACCAGCACATATAAAGGACAATCCAAAAATCAGCCCCATAGACAATTTATTATAGTACATGAAATATTCAAACTGGTTGCCATATATGACCTTGTAGGACTCCTAAGTACTTCGTATTTTCGATGGGGAAAAAACAATACTCATCTATGAAGTCTGACTTTTGATACACCGTTATCATCTTCCATTCTTATTCCATTGTTGCTAAGAAAAGCTAGGAAGACCTGGCACTTCACCAAGGGTTTTGGCATACCTTTCACTTCATTGCACTTGTCATCTTTTTTGTTTTGTTGTAAATTTTAGTTTGATTATGGCAAGTTGCTCAGAGTAATTGAGAATCAGGTGGCATCCAAGTTTAAATCTTCATAATAACCTACCTTTTGCCTAGCTTGTCAGATGCCAAAAATGCTTTACTAATATGATGGTGATATTATTATTGATTTTGTAGAAGAGTGGGAGGATATAGTAGTTCCCTATCTTTAGAAACAATTAGTTATTTAGGAACAACTTCATGATTAGAAATACATTGTCTTGATACAATGATATGCAAATCAGAACTCAGCTGACTTAGTTTTCACCAAGAGTAATAAACCTTTAGGAATTAAAATGCGTTCTTTCAAAGAGTATGTTCCCAAGAAACCAAATCTAGTTATTTCAGTGTCAATTTTTATTCATACCAACAGAATCCAAATTCCATACTGGTAAGTTATTTCCAATTCTTCCTTCCAGGAGCTGATATATTCTATTTCTACCTCAATGTGTCAGAGCAATTAAAGGTCAGGCATACTTCCATGAGAGGCAAGACTCCTCAAAGTTGTGCTATTTTTTTACCTAGTCAGGTATAATCTTTTATATAACTCAGAAATTTCTGCTCATACCTTACTTGGGTTATTTTAGGATGCTGGGGAAACAATATAGCTGATAGAATAGGTACCAATCCAGACATGACATTTGTGTAGATTTGCAATCTGAAGTATTTAACATGCTTTATTTTTGTTTTTCAATTCAACAATGCATCCTAGGCACCTATTAAGTTATTGATTTAATATTATCATCAATCTTAATTTAGAGATAGCTCTGCATTTGCTATGATTTCATATCAAACAGAAATCTCATCGTAACAAAATAGATGTTAACTTTTTATATAGCTCTTAACTGGGAAATATATAAATTACTTTACAATGATATCCTAAACATTTTTGAAGGAAATGTAAACATTTTTGTAAAAAATATGTCTATGTTGCTTCTGCAAGACAACGTAATAATTCAACCTAAAGATTTCTGAGATTAAGAAGTTTCTGAATTTAGATGTTACCATGAAAGAGAATGGGACCTTCAGACAGGAATATTTCCATCTTTCTACACTAGCCAAAAACATAATTAAAATTTAGCCCAGTTGAACTAAGAAGTGCCAAATATTTAATTCTTCTAGAGGAACATTTCTCATTGCTAATTGTAATTAAGCCCTTAAAAAATAGTATGATATAAAACCTACATTCATTGACAGATTAAGATTACTATAAACCATTGAAAAATATGGAACCAGCAAGGTCAGTTCATGTAGCTACGGTACTAGATTACGCTTCCAAATAAAGCATGCAGAAGGAAGGAATTTATATAGATAAAAATAAAGCAATAATTTATAGATAGTCCCAGAATTATGACTGTAACGGAGTCTGGCATTTCTGTTGTATGTCATAGCAGTTGTTAAGTTTTTGCACCCATATGATCAACCTGATTTTACATTTTTTTGCAGCAGTTGTTAAGAGAACCCATTTTCCAGAAACTGTAAGTATATGTCTGTTACTGGCCAAAAAAAAATGTAGAAAATCTACATTCTACATCCTGATTGCAGAATGCTGCAAACAGCTGTTAATATGGGCTGGCTGCAGAGTATCAAAAATGCAGTCACCACCTGATTACAAGGGGACTGACCATCAGAACTTCAAATTCAGGTCACCTTGGGGGAGGAGGGGTTCATTGTAACTTTGAACTGGTCATAAGTCAAGAACTACTATAATGCTTAATGAATAGAAATCTACTCTAACAAATACAAAAGATAATTTTGGCAAATAGTTATTCATCCAAGTTATACTGACCACCTTTTCACCTTTAATTGAATTTTGATACTACAGACCATTGCAGGTGTACCGTTTAACGTATCCTGTGTGAATTATATTTGTACTAGGAATTCTTTTATTCCTGTTTTTCTCTTTTCTGCTAGTATTTCCATGTTAAACTTATCTGTATCCTTTAATATTCAATCACTAATGTTCTAATTTGGTAATCTAAGACAACATTGGTCATTTCTAGGGGATACCCAAAGAGCGAGCCTGACAGTTTTGAGCCAATCCAGAAATGGATACAAGACACCATATATAATTTAGAAGGCCTTATCTTTACCAGCATATGTAGACATCAAGATGACAGAATTTCCATATGTTAATACATCACAATGCAAAAACTTAAAACTTCCTCAGATTCTCAGGTCCACCCACATCAGAAGAAATCAAGATGTATCTTTAAATTCCTTCTTCAACAGATGTGTAGTTAAGAATTATTTACTCCATTTAAGTGAATGAGCATGAAAAGCTTCAAACTACAAAACTGCTGTTCTTGGTGATGGAAGTATCAAAGCATTTTTATAATTAAAATCTGTAACTGCTGGAGTGGTCAAAATGTGCCTGAAATTTTCATTACCTCTTGAATCAGAGTGCAAAGCAACTTCCTGAATCACAGAAGAGTAAGCCTGTACAGCTCAAAAATCTGCACACTGAACATGTTTGCTTGAGACTGAAGTGCAACCAAGTCAAATATGCAATTAGCACCCCACCTGGATATTAAAAATGTCTTGTACTTTTCAAAGCACAAATAAAAGCACATACAAAGGCACACCAAAATGGACATTCATCATCTTCATTACAGTCTAAAATACCCACCTTTAAAAAAGACCAAACACAAGTAAATATACACGGATTTCCATAGCTTGTCTGTAAAAGCATACTATCTTCTTTCCCCATTGTAAAATAAGCACCAACCGTAGGGAAAAGAAGGGAAGAATAAAAAAACCAGTCTGTCTCACACAGTTTATTTAACAATAGGTAATAAGAAATCAATTAACAGTCTATACAGTGATCGAAAGTTCGTATTTATAAGTAATCAACTTTAATTGCATGATTTACAACATTTGAGGGTTTTTTGCTTTCTATTTTCAAGTTTTACAGAAAATGGAAGAGGAGAAAAAGGGAAGGAAGGGAAAGAGAAAGCAAGCATAAAGAAGAAACCCCAGGGATTTTCACTCAGGTTAAAATTTTACCCTTGGAATAGTTTCTTACCCTCTTTAGTTTTTTCCTTTGTTAGATGTAAAAATAACAAAAAATCTTTCAGGAAAACAAACCACAATATATATACTACATCCATTTGGCAGCTGCCCCCATATATTTGCAAAAAAGTTTTCTTTTCTACATGTACAAATTTTAATACTTGAAGTTTAAGCTCAGACTCTGGTATAGAAAATTCTTGGAGGACAAAAGTAGACTTCGGAGGGGAGACTGGATTTCTTAATATTTTTTTACAGTTTTTAAAAGAATTGACATCTTTCCAACCAAGGAAGAAAATTGGTATTTATCTTTAATATATATTTATATATATATTTATATATATATATGCACTGTAATTTTAAAGCAACATTCACCTTTTTGTCCTCCAGTTTAGGTAATGTTCTTTTTTTTGTTTTGCTTTTGTTGTTGTTTTTGCAGTAGACAAGAGGAAAACCAGAATAGGGAAAAGTTAACCATTTGCCTCAGTAAATTATAACTATCAATATTACATATTTTCATTAATTTAAAAAAAATAAAACCTATTGGAGGCTAGTGAAGGAAGTCATTTGGTCAGCAGCCAAACAACTATCCGCTCCCAAGCACCTCCCCAACGCACGCGAAGGGAAAACAAAACAAAAAAAAAAGGACTGGTTACAGTCCCAGCCATAACAAAAATATATTTTCTTTGTATTCCATTGTCCCCCATTTCAGTTGGGGTTTTTTGTTTGTTTTTAAAACCACAAACTACTGTTGCAGATTTCAGGTGTATTCCAGGGAAAATGTTCTGCTAAGAAAGATTCAAAAAATTGTCTTCAGTACAAAACGTCTTGAGAAAATAAGTTTTTTTTTTTGCTCCCAAAATGCTACAATATGTCTTAGCGTATGTCTAGTGTACTCTGTGAAAGATTTGCATTTAAGTCTGAATTATCTGAGCTGAGTCCCAGTTCTGTGGCACCTGCACCATGGAGCCCTGCCATGCCTGGATTACTAGCAAGCTGAGAAAGCATTGCACTCTGGTCCGAGCTGGCAAAGTGCCCTTGATCCATGGGGTTAGCTTGGGCAGCTACCAGTCCTGGATGTGGGGAGCTGGTCTGTGGGGAGACGTGATGTGGAGAAGGTTGAGGCTGCATCCTAGGGGAAGGGCTGGAGTGGGGTGGCTGGGATTGGGGGCGTGGTGAGGGGACAGGCTGTGGAGAACGAACTTGATTGGTAAGCGATGATGGAATCTGTTGACCTTGTAAGTGTGGGGACTGGGCCTGATTAGGAAGCATGTGCTGCTGAGGACTCATAGGATTCGGCTGCGCTGGGGATCCAATTTGCTGTTGGAGTAATCGCTGTTGGTAAACCTGCTGCAAATTTGATCCTGTGTCTGCACTCATGGCCTGAGGAAGCTGGCTCATCTGTCC
>JANHGC010006776.1:20340-45403 GCA_027560395.1 Boaedon fuliginosus | reverse complement strand
TAAATAGGTCTCAATATGAGCTCCTAATAGTGTTCGGGCAGATTCAGCCTTCCCTTTCTTCCAGCAGCGCTCTAGACATCTCCTCCGCCGCTTCATCCCACGGAGCTCCTCAGTAAACCAAGGAGATTTCCACAGTCTGCGAGCAGTGAGAGGTTGCAAAGGCATAACACGGTCCAGGGCCCCGGTGGCAGCCTTATTCCATGCGGCCACCAGGGACTCAGCCATGTTGTAGGCCAGGGAATCCGGAATCTCCCCAAGCTCGCTCTGGAACTCAATCGGGTCCATTAGGCGCCTGGGGTGGAACCACCTAGTCAGTCCCGCCTCCCTGCGTAGTGGGGCGGGCGTCAGGAAATCCAATTGGACAAGGGAGTGATCTGACCATGGCAAGGGTTCCACTAAATAACGATTAAGCCATTCAGTCTGGCCAAATACACAGCTAAATTAAAATCAAACCAACCTCAAACCAACCCCTTCCCGCACCCCAAAAATAAGATGATAAAGTAGTTTTCTGCTTTATCATCACTCACAGCAAATGGTTCACTCATGCATGAAAATGAAGAAAAAACTTTTCAAGTCCTCATCATTCATTTGGGGTATCCTGAGAACTGTGGTGGAGTTTTGGGGGTGCTGAGATTAGAAACAGAGAAACCAGAAATGTAACCACTATCTTATTCCCTATGTTTTAATCTAAAGGTTGAGAATACAAACTCAGGTGTACTTAATTCAAATTAGTTTATCTGTTTAAATTTGTCGTATTGAGATTGCATGTAAGTAACTGGAACACAGTGAAATCTGCTGCCCTCATTCAGGGCACAGGGCTTGTCCATCTGGCCGAGCTTTGTCTTCTCTGATCAGCAGCACCTCCCCAGGGTCTCAGACAGTGACCTTCCTATCAACCGCTATGTCATCCTTTTAACTAGAAATGTCAGAGAATGAACCTAGGATCTTTTGTGTGCAGTAGACTAGCAAGGGGGGGGGAAATGTCTCACATTTCACATGTACACCAATTCACATACACTTATTTCACATTCATTAATCTGGTACAACCAACATTTTCTCTTCTCAGTCTGATGCAGCGTAATAACTTTCTAGTTCCTATAAGCATGCTTTGAAAAGGACAGTGCTGCTGCCAACATTTTCCTTTGGTTGTGGCTAAATCCTTTGGAGAAACAGTCACAAACCAGATGGTATAAACAACGCAGCCTGAAACTCTGAAGTTAGAATAGGCCCTCAGAAAACTACCCAAGGCAGATCACAATCTGATAGCCTGAATGGGTGACCACTGGGGTACCAGATCTTGAAGAGAAGATCAGGATTACATAAAATTAGCTTAATTATCTGTGGAGCCTTCATCTCCCAATAAACAACTGCTTGCAGTTGGCACAAATCAGCTAATCTTACTCAATGGCCTTCAAGGGAGTGAATCAGACTACAAGTTCATCATTCCTAATCAGCATGGCATTAGTTAAGAGTGGATTTTTTTTTAAAGCCACAATTTTTTTCAAAAACCTTTTCTATGGCAACTGTTGTATTTGATTAGAAAATACTCAAGAGGCAGTTATAATATAAAAATAATGTCACAAAAGTAATCCACAAAAGCTGCAGAAGTATAAAAAACATGAGGCTACTACCCACAATGACCACGTATCAAAGCTGATGCAAAATCCTTCTGCTATAAAGGTAAAGGTTCCCCTCGCACATAACTGCTAGTCGGTTCCCAACTCTAGGGGGTGGTGCTCATCTCCATTTCAAAGTCGAAGAACCAGCACTGTCCAAAGACATCTCCGTGGTCATATGGCTGGCATGACTAGACGTCGAAGGCGCACAGAACCGTGTTACCTTCCTACCAAAGGTGGTCTGCTATAAGCATAGACAAAAAACTAAACTTAAGTTCATGTATGTACATAACTGACAAAAACTGACCCCCAAAAATACAGAGATCTTGATGGGTTTTATGGCTACATATATACCCAGCTAAAGGAAAAAGTAAATATTAATAGTTTTTAAAAGATTCTACCACCACCAAGTATTCTTCCTGCTGTGTTAACTGTTTCTAGGTTTTAAAAGCAAACCCAAATGGAGCATATTATAATAATCTAGCTTGGATAAAACTGAATTTACAACTGGGGGGAAAAATGTTTATTGGTAAATTTCAGAGAAACATTTTCCAACATTTATGTTTTGAAGGAAACATGGCCTCTCCAGCTCAGACTTGCTACTCCTCCTCATCCAGAATAGACACCTGTCCCAAAACTAAATCTGTATTGCAAGGGGTTTGACCAGTCTCCTGCTCTTTAGACCCTGTTTGATGTCAGCAGACTCTTGTTTGTGGCATAATCAAAATCACCCAGCAACCACGGAGCTAAGGCATTATGGGTGAAATAATCCACCAACAGCAGTAAGGCAGAAGCTGAAGTAGGAAACAAAGCTGCTGTTTTCATGCAAATATGACTTGAACCAATGAACCTGGAACTCCAGGGAGGTCCTGTATTTGACTTCACAGCAGGGTCATCCCCAGAGACAACAGCCTAAGAAACTTGCACACTGTGCTACTCAGGCCTAGCACCTGGGAAACCCATTATCCAAGACAAGAGAACTGACCAGGGTCAGTTCAGGGGAGACTGTTTTTGAAAATAGAAATAAAAATATAGAGACTCAACTATCAGAAAAAAACATAACTAGTTTTTTTAATAAGCAAATCTCCAAAAAGGATGTGAAATCCTAAAACTGAGAAAGTAGAATGGATGAGTTCTTAGTTATAGAATGCATTTGATGATGAGGATTAGCAACTATATGATAAATAGTCAATAGTTTAATGGAATTTAATAGAATCAAAATTTAAATGGTCTATAGTATACCTTCTAATTATTCCTAAGGTATGTCGTGATATTATATCCCTTCCACACTGAAGAGTCAAAAGTTTTCTGTTTAAACAAGGATTTCAAAATATTTCAGTGCTGGGCTGCAACCAGTTTCACAACTTGTTGTGTTTATTTATTTATTTATTTAATTAGATTTATACCCCGCCTCTCTTCCCCGGTCAAGGGGAACACGAGGCGGCTTACAATATTAAAAAGTACAATAGTACAATAATATAAAAATAGTTAAAACATATTCATACTACTCTCACACTCAGGGGATGGTGGGGGGGATGTTAATTCCAAGCCTGCTGACAGAGCCAAGTAAATTCAGGATGGTTCTGATCTCTGTGGGTAGTTGGTTCCAGAGGGCTGGCGCTGCCACAGAGAAGGCCTTAGCTCGGGGGCCCACCAGCCGACATTGTTTGGCTGACAGGACCCATAACAGGCCAACTCTGTGGGATTTAACTGGGCGCTGGGAGGCATAAGGTAGCAGATAGCGGTCTCGAAGGTACCCTGCTCCTAAGCCATGTAGGGCTTTAAAAGTTGTTATTAGCACCTTGAATTGCACCTGGAAGACCACTGGGAGCCAGTGCAGCTCGCGGAGGATAGTGCAGCTCGCTGAGGCACACCCATGATCACTCGCGCGGCCGCATTCTGGACCAGTTGAAGACTCTGAGTGCTCTTCAAGGGCAGCCCCATGTAGAGCGTGTTACAGTAATCCAACTGTAATCCAATTTCTGTCCACCTGACCTCAATATAATTGATTTTACAATTATAAATCTGTTCACTAATTCAAAAATACTCTGGTTTTTTTGTAAGTTGCAATACACAATAGCATACATTATAATAAAATAGGAAACTTACCCCAACTTCTTAACATACTCTAGGTAACCTATCAGAATTTCATGATAGACAGCAGTCCTCAGGCATTTAGGGCGGAAGAAATGAACACTATCAAGGTAAGATATGTATACTCGCCTAAAGAGAAAAAAGTTCGTAAGCTATAATTGGAAGCATTTTGCAGTATTCAATTATTTCCTTTTTCTTCCTTTAAGAAATTTGTCTTAACTTCACCTTTCATAGTCTCTTTTTAAAACTAGTACGTTAATCTAACTAAATTTACTTATTTTTCATATAGGATTTTTAAGCTATTAACATAGCTCTGGCTGGAATAATGTAATTCCCTTGGTATGGTCTGCCATACAAATTGCAATAGTTGCCAGTTTGCTTCTGGAGTAATTCAAGTTGCTGGTCATGACTTATAAAGCTTGGGATTGGCACTGGGTCAGGTTACTTGAGGGACCACCTATTTACCAGAGTATCTGCCCAGTAGATTCAATCTGGCAGGGTTGGCACACTCCAAATTCCATTGTTTAAACAATGCCACCTATCGCAATCTTGGAAGTATGCTTGATCTCTGGAATGAGATTCCCCTCACCCCACTCCCAAGATTCTAACAGCCATCACTCTACTCATGATTTAACTCTTTGCCTACTGCTTTGGCAAGGATGATTGACACCACTTTTTTCCTTTTCCTTGTTTCCCTCCAGATTTATTTTCCTTCACCATCTTTGTTTTTGTCTTTGTCTTTATAATGTTTTTTATTTTTTAAATGCTTTTCACAACTGTAAACTGCACAGAACAACTGGAATTTGAATGGCCAATCAATCAATCAATCAATCAATCAATCAATCAATCAATCAATCAATCAAATAAATACAGCAGTAATTCCAAAGAGTTCAAATCATGTTTGGCCCTAAAAGAATGAACTTTCAAAGAATTAGAGACTGTATATTGTGATATATTTTGTACCTGAACTAAGCCAGTTTATCATTTTGCTTCAATTAGAAGATTGTGGTTTCTACTTGGTTTACAAATTGGTTACCAATCTTAGTTTTCAAACTCAATCAAACCAGTTTCCCACCTCAATCAAACCAGTTTCCCATGGGCCAAAACAGCAAATGACAGCTTCATTTGAACCAGGAAAGAACTGATATGGGTAACGGGAGTAGAACTTTCAACTCCACAGTTTATTTAAAATGTACTGTTCTAGCGGAAAACTGTGATAAGTGGTTTGGGTTTACACAGCGCCAAAAATTGCTGAAATATAAATCTATTTAATAACCAAGCAGCCAACCATCGCTGTTGACATGCTTAATAAGATGCAGTCACTATTACAGTAGCAATATATAACACATTTTAATACTCCAGTATTTAACTTTATTGTAACTTACATTATCAGGTAGAAGACATAAAAAATGGGCATATGTTGAATATTTAGATCACCTGACCAATAAAGTATCACCAATATGCATTTTCCCATTAAAATACATGATCATACTTGATATTGCTTGGTTAAAAGTTCCCAAAAACTATTTCCATACAGATGGAAAACTAATGTAAGTATGTTGGGCTTTCTAAAAAGTATAAATTATACTTTCTCCTAGCATTTCTCCATATATAAAGATACTTTAATATTTTTTTCTTGTTTTGATTATATTACATAATTGTTAAGCAGCAGTAATGTGCAGGTCACAGCTCAATATCAGTATTCTTCCACCTTTATCTTTATCTTCTGCAAAAAGAAGTAGAAACCAAGGAAAGGAATTCTTCAACTTCTTTCTGAGCTTCTTTATCTAGCATTAACTGAAATTAGAAATCACCTTTCTTTTATTTCAAAAATAAGATTTTCTCTGTTTAGCAAAAGCAGTCATGTCCATCAATTTTTTGAAGGAGAGAAATAGCTTTTTAAAAATTGTGAGTCAAGCTGTCTTTAAAAAAGCAAATGCTCCTAAATAATTCCATAAAGTAAATAGTGTTATTTAATAAAATCTTCCTGTTAAATATGTGAGAATGATTCAAACTTGGAGAAAGACAGGTAATACAGGAAAGACAGGAAGGGGGAAGATGTATTAAAGGGTATATCCCTGATCCAGTTACAAAAATATCCATTCCTTGGGCAATAAGTAGCAATAATCGAATTTTAAGAATCATCATCATCATAAAAAAAAAGAATTTAATTTTTTTAATACCTCTGGTTGGGTTGAGGGCAATCAGACCCATACTCTTGAACATGCATGCCAAAAAAGCATAAATCTACACCATCGATCTCCTCAAAAGCAAAGAGTGCTTTTGTTCGATAAGGGAATTGTTCTGCCATTTCTCCACTATCTACAAATCTGCAAAATTAAAAGACATAATATAAAGCAATGCTAGAAAATTTAATACTACCATGTGTTATAGGATGTAATATGGAAGCTGCCCAACATATTATTTTAGCATTTTATTTTAATAATTTATTAACTTTTATCTATTTTATTCTGCTATATTTTAACTCTCTGTATGGGAATCATTTATAGTAAAACAACATATAAATAAACTAAACCTAACTAAAGCCATTCAAAAGTACAGAGCATCGTAGAAATCTAACAGGATATAAATCAATCAATCAAACAAACAAACAAACATGTAAAGGTAATGTTCATTGGTCCAACTTTTTAATAAATTTGTTATTTGATCGTCCAAAGCCTAATTTTTACCATCTCCTTCCGAATCTCTTCTTTTAAATCAATAATATTCTATATGAAAACAGCTCAAAATATGCAATAAATTGTAGTGTTGAATTGTTGCAAAAGTAGCACTAATCACTCAAAATGTTTAAAAATGAAACTATCAAATGTTATGCTGCAAGTTCTTTTGACTAACAAAATAACATTTTATTGTTTAGACAAATGTGCCAATAATACAACTTAATATTCAAACAGAAAAAAACAATGCCATTCGAAGGTTTAAGGAAAATTACCTTGCTTTCATTCCAGGTTTAACTTCAACAGTTTTCTCTGAGGTATGAACCACCCTAACAATGACTTCACCTGACTCAGGATGATTCTGTCGTCTCAGGAACTCATTCACTCTGTTTTCCAAGAAGGTACCAAGTCTAGTGGTTGGTAATCCTACAAAAATGAAGATTGCTTAATTGTTTACTCTAGCAACAAAATAGCCTATAAAATGATACTCTGAACTTGTGGCTCCTAGGTTAGAAAGTTACAAGTATTTTCCTTGTTGAGCAAGTAAAATTGACATTTTGCATTAATTTACAACTTTAAAAGTGCACACTGAAATTGAAATAGGTTTCAACTAGAATAATATAGCCTCAACTTAAAAAAGCTAAACTGGGTCATTCTTTACTTAGCTAGGAAAATGTTGCACCAGAAAATCCTAGGGATGAAGTCCAGGTAATTAAAAAACAACAACACCAAAAACCAAAGACAAGACATGTCCAAGCTGTTGCCAAAGGAGATTTTATATACTTTACTTCCTAAGTAAATAAAGGAATCTCATCTGAAATATATAGAAAGTCAATGAGTTTGCTCTAGCCCAAATTGAGGAAGATGTTAAAACCAGAACAATCAGATGGGAGTCAGTGAGTGGGGTTATCTGAATGCAGAAGAATGGAGTTGAAAAATAAACTTCCCTGGATTGTTATCTTGAAGTATATTTTCCATTTTTCAAGAACTAAATTTCCAAATATATCTTGTCATGGTAGGTTATCAATAGTTAAAGATTTTTATGTTTGTCAGGTTTTTTAATTATAAAATGATCAATAATAAATCTCCAATTTATTAAAGATATACGCTCCTCAAACAGCAATACCGCTGGAATTCAGTATTGGAACTGTTAATTAGATTAACATACTCCAATTTTTTTTTCCAGTGTATGTTATAAAAAAGGATGGATAATGTTTATGCCATACAATGTTAATAAGGATGGAAGCCTTAAAACATAATTTGTTAATAGAATTCATTGAAAACAATGGGATTAGTTTCCCAAACAGTACAAGTTATCCTTACTTAACAACTGTTCATTTTACAATTGTTTGAAATTACAAGGACCACAGAATGGTGCTTTATGTTGGTAAAACACCACTGGGTGTTATAAATTGGTCATACTGCCCTTCCCCCACAGTCATAAGACTGCATGTTGGGGTCAGCTTTATGGTCATAAAGCATATGGTCATGCCCATATTTGTGATAGTTTTTGCCTGGCAAAAACTGCCCCATTGAAATGAATGGGTTCACTTAACAATACTCACAGAAAAAGGATAGAAAATTACTGCTGGTCATGTGGATACCTTGATTTATGTCTACAATGACATATGACCATAATTTCAGGATCAATTATGGTTGTACATTAAGGACTACCTGCAACTTCTTCAAATCTAGCAATCTATTTAGAATAGTGGATATCCTTCTGTATGTCAAACATCTGAAGTCTCTGTCAGATAACAGAACCCTCTCTTGAGTGAAAATCTTCTTTCAAAAGGCTTTGGGGAATATTACTTCAGGGTTGCTAGAATTAGTTTTATTTGGATTCTCCAGAATGTTGTTTTTATTCTACTTTTCTACTTTTATTTTTTTTATATTGGTTTTATTATCATTCTTTTTATCTTATTTTTAAACTGCTTTGGCATTAATAGAAGGAATAAAACATTTTAAATAAATACATCCATTTAAAAAAGCAAATAGAAATATGAGAAATGCACCAATCTCTACTTACTTCTGGCAGAAAATTTGTTCTCTCTTCGAGTTCGTCCTGATTTTTTTAGGCAGCCATCACAGACAAAGCTACAACAGAAGAAAATAATTTAAATTCCTAACATAATTATTAAAATATTTCTATAAAAATATCTCCCCTGCATTGTCTAGTATATGATACTGATGATTAAACATGGATTGCAAACTGTTACTGAATAGCTTAAATTAGACTTGCTGTATATTACAGTCTGAGCAGAACATCCGATTTCACCTGACGCAATAATATATAACATCACTACACGTTGTCATTGACATAACTACTATTCATTCAATGACTGTTTGAAGTTATAGTGGGGATGAACAAAGAGATTTACAACTAGTCCCTGAAGTCACAACCACTAGTGCCCCCACAGACACTTGATTAAAAATTGTTACAGCCCACCTGCAATTACAACCATAGGGGCACTTCAACTCCCCCCCCCCCCATTACCTTCCCATCTATGTACTTGTGGCCCTCTGCACACCAAGGTCTTGCTGCCTTAGCTGATCTTTGCTGACTTCTTGTCTCTGCTATTGACCAAGCTTGTCTGGCCTGGCCCTTTGCAAAGCAGCTGCTGGCACTATAGGGCTTTCTTCCCCAGATTGTGTGTGGGGATTTCCTTGCAATACCTGGTGTACATACCCTCAGAGGGGCAGCATCTGCCTCATGAAATGCCAGGTCGGACACACCTTGGCCCCACTGGAATTTTTAAAACATTGTGCATGGAAACTAAAACTAAATTAAAAAGCCATACTAATATCTTGCTCATGGTTGCTCACACATGCCTGGGTCAGTTTCTGTTTGGATTATTGCAATATACTCTACTTAGGGTTGCAGTTTGAAGATCAAATGAAAGTTACAACTGGTCCAGAATGTGGCTACACAATAATAGGTGCCCCTTTGCTGTGCAAGCTGCACTGGCTCCTGGTTTCCTTCTGAATATAATTCAAGGTGCTGATTATTACCTTTAGTGCCCCTTATGGCATAGGGCCAGGTTATCAGTGTGACTGTCTCTCCCTAAGGACCTCTACCCATTCTAACAGATCAAATAGTGTGAGCACACTTCTAGTCCCTTCTCTTAAACAATAGCATCTTATGGGGTCTAGGAAGTGTGTCTTTTCCATGGCAGTATCTGCCCTATGAAAAACCCTTCCCCTGGAAGTTTGGCAGGCACCTCCCTCCCTTCCAAAAAGCATTAAAGACCTGACTATTCACCCAGATTCTGAGACAGGGTGAAGTAGATAGGAGAATTTAACAATGAACCCGATGGAGAAACTTAACTTTGGAACCAGATTTTTTGTTTATGGCTTTAATAGAGTCATATATTATGTGATTTTATTATTGATGTTGTTTTAATTTTTGGTTGGGACCTGCCCAGAGTTTGATGTAAGATGGCAGCTGTATAAAAGTTTAAATAAATAAAATTACATCACACTTTGTTAATCTATTTAGAGGGTTATCAAAGATCACATGGAAGTACAATAAACTTTACCATTAGCATCTTTTGAAAATATCATTTGTAATTTTTACTATTGTAAATAAACACAAAAGGAAAAGCAGCGTACCCAGATGGCCAGATTATTTCATTGTGAAGTACACAAATCTGATGCATCTTTCTTCCACATTCGATACATTCAACAAATCTAAAACAGAAAAGAGCCATAAGCACTAAAAAAACAGTTGATAATTATTTAAAAAAAATTTCAGGAATAAAGAGTTTATGCAATGTGGCAAAATCTATTTATTAAAAGTAGAACAGAGGTAGAAATAAGAATACACACTTTTATATAAAGCAATATCTAGATGGAAAGATTAGAAGTTGAAAGATGGTATTATTATGTTTAAACAATATGGTGATTGGCACTAGAATGCGTACTGAAACATTGAATAACTAAATAATGAAGGACTGTATGTTAATTTAAACATGTGTATTAACACTAGGATTAGTTATGGTGGCATGACTAGAAGCTAGAATAGAGGTAGAAATAAGAAATGGGGGAATATTAGCACACATATTTTTATATAATAGAATATAACTAGATGGAAATATTAGAGGTTGAAAAATGACATTATGTTTGCTCAAAAATATTGTGATTGGCATTAAAATGGAATATTGAGATACTGAATAACTACTTTAAAACATGTATATTAATACTAGGATTACATAAGTTTGACTAATGTAACAAATATTAATATTATTATTACTACTTGTATCAAAATGAATGATACCCAGATGCCACATTCTTCATGTATTGTTGTTGATGCATATTTAAAAATAAATAAATAAAAAAAACGGGGGGGGGGGGAGAGAAGTACCTCAGGCTTCAACATACCTTTATGTTTACAAGTATACATACAGTATCTAGCAACTTACATATATAACAGGAGAAGGAAAGATGAATCAATATTTTTTTTAAAAAAAAACTAATTAAATGTTTAAGATGAAAGGAAAGTTTCAAAAATGGATTCTCACTTAACAACCAGTATTAGGACTGGAAACGCCATTGCTAAAAGATGTTAATAGTTAAGAAAACATTACCACACCAGATTTATGTGAGTTCTTTTGTAATTAAGCAAATCACCCATGGTTGGTGAAACATGGGATCACAACTTGGCATTTTAATGCTGATTTCTCCATTGCTTGCTTGTCACAAGCCAGCTATGGTTCATATAGGATGGTGAAATGAGTTATAAATTTGTACCGACTAAGAAGTGTCCAAATGGCGATCATATACTGCAATGGCTTTAAGTTTGAAGACCGGGTGTTCAAACTGCTGTAACTTTGATCAGTCACTAAACAGGCCTGTCATTAACTGAGGACTACCTGTATTGTCAAACAAAGCAATCAATATTTTTCAGTCCCAAAGCAAAAATAAACCAGTAACAAAATGGTAACACATTTGTTTTATTCTAAAGATACAAATTTAGCTGCTCCAGTATCACTTACTGTTCTGGATCCAGTGTATCATTTTTTCTTTTTGAAAACTGATCTTTATTTATTGTGCTGAGGAGAGAAATGGGCAATTTTAGTTGTATGAAGATGGACATTAACATAATAAAACAGCTTTAGATATGCAGCAGACACATCGACATTTAAGTATGTAGGATCTTCTAAACACACTGCTTTTTAAAGATGTTTTGGGAATAAAGCAAAGGTATGAATTGAACAAGATGATAATAGTACCCCAAGCTAATACTTTCAAAGAAACAACTGGTGAATTTAGACACTGGAACAGTGGTGATATTCAGCCGGTTCGCACCGGTTCTCATGAACCAGTAGCGATAATTTGGCGGGGTTCACTGAACCGATAAATATCACTCTGGCTGGCCCTGCCCACCTGCCCCCTTCTCAGCCCTCCTGCACTAAATTAATTGTATTTAAGCTCAGCTGATGGTGCTGCAGAGCTCTGCTGTGCCTCAGCTGAGCTAGACAGCTCACCCCCCCCCACCTGCCCCGCCCCTCCTCACCTTCCTACATGTGCCAGCTGAGCTAGGTAAGCTCTGGGGCGGCGCGTGGCCTCAGTGGCCTCGCAACAGTTTAAAACCGGCTGCGAGGCAATATGTGTGTGTGGGGGTTTCTGGAGCCTTCGTTGCACGACTGGGGGGTGGGGGGGGGAGGTTGGTGGAGCCGCTTTAAAGCAGTGCCGGAGGCTGCGCGGCTCCATTGTGATGCTGGGGGAGATGGGGTGTGTGTGCCAGAGCTGCTTTAAAGAAAGTGTTTCTTAGCACCCCTTTTGGGGATGTCACTGCCAGGGAGTTTTCCCCATGAAAGTATCCGTTTCGCGGGGAAAAGAAACAAACTTCCCGGCAGCAGCAGCTCCAAAGCGTCGCTAAGAAACAGTGCCCCTTTCTCTGCAGCACGCAGCATGCTCCCACGCCCCGGGAGGAATGAACTTAATGAAGCCTGCTCTTAACGCTGGCACTTGGGAAGGGGCTGCCTCCTGCGGATTGCTCCAGCGGCGCTTCCATGGCCCTTACTGGCATTAAGAACAGGTTTCGTTAAGTTTGTTCTCCCTGGGCCATGGGACATGCTCCGTGCTGCAGAGAAGCGCCCAGCACCAGCAGCTCTTAAAGCCCTGGTGCTAAAGTGAAACTCGCTGCAGGAAAGAGCAGAGGAGGAGGTAAAGGCCAGAACTCCTTAGCTCTTTCCCGAAGAAAGCTTCACATCGTAGCGCCCCCGGCCCCCCTTAAAGCTCCGGGGCTAACAGCAGCAATCTTTGATTTAGTGCCGGGGCTTTAAGGGGGGATGCGCTGCCCCCAGCAGCTCTTAAGGCAATCTTCGCTGCGACGTTTTTGTTCAGAGTAAATGGGAGGCTTGGACAGAACGAAGGGAGTCCAAGCCTCCCATCTTCTCAGATCAAAATCACCCCAGAGCACCCTGGGTAACTTCGCCCCATCCAGGCATTTTTGCCTGGAGTTGATGGGAGGTTTGGACAGAATGAAGAGAAAAAACTTTAGTCCAACCCTCCCATCTTCTCAGAGCAAAACCGCCCCAAAACGCACTGGCTAACTTCGCCCCTTCCAGGCATTTTTACTCGGAGAAAACTGCAGTGACTGAGTGAATGGCGTGGCCAAGTTGATCACATTACTCACAGCAAGGTGCCGCCCCACCTTGCCGTGAGTGACATTGAGTTGGCCGTGCCCACTCAGTCACATGACCAACCCCCACAAAGCCACGCCCACAGAAATGGTAGTAAAATAAATTGAATACCATCACTGCACTGGAAGCTCTGTGGTTCCTCACATCATTTAACAATTTGACAAGAAGCTCCAGAAGATTTTTTCCTAATGAGGCATAAAAACCTCATAAAAACCTATGTTTGTAAACTACCTATCTCATGGCTGGGAAAGGGTCAAACAGGAGACATAGAACACATTCATTTTCAAACATGTTCAGTCAATTAATACAACCTACTGGTTACATCAATCAGGCTTCTTTATCACTTCTCATTTCTTGACAGAGAGGTCAGGACACAGTTACCCATACACAACTCAAGTTAATTTCTTATATAAACAAACTAAGCCAAGAATGCCATAATTTATACTTTTTTTAAAAAAAATTACACAACATTAGTATAGAGTGAGGTTCAGAAATTCCACCTGATCTAGAATTTCTCATGATTTACCGTATTTTTGGAGTATAAGACGCACCAGAGTATAAGACACATGTTAGTTTTTGGGGACCAAAACAAGAAAAAAATTTTTGGTGATTCACTTGCTTTCATTCATGCTCTCATTTGTGCCATACTCTCTCTCTGTCTCTCTATTTCTTTCTCTGTCTATCTCGCTCTCTCTCTGTCTATCACTCACACTCTCTCTCTCCCTGTCTCCCTCTCTCTCTCTCGGTGGGGGAGGTGAGAAATGGGCCCATTTTTGGCCTCCTGTGGCATCTGCATGCCCAGGGAATTCACTCCCCCTCCCCCAGAAGTACTCTAGAGGCCAAAAACGGCTCATTTTGTGGTCAAAAACAGACATTTTCATCCAATTTTTTGCCTCTGGGGTGGGGGGAGTGAACAGCATGGCATGCAGATGACCCAGAAGGCCAAAAAATGGACAAAAACGGGTCATTTTGGGGCAAAAACGAGCTGTTTTTAGCAAAAAATGGGGCATTTTTGTTCAGTTTTTTGCCTCCTAGGGCATGCTTCTGGGGGAGGGGGAGTGAGTTCCCTGGGCGTGCACATGCCATAGGAGGTAAAAAAAACGAGTGAATAAAATGAGTTTTTTGGCCCCTGAGGCCTCCATAGCTCGCATTTTCGGCCTCCTATACTCAACATTCAGAGTATAAGATGCACCCAGATTTTCATCCTCTTTTTGGGAGGAAACAGGTGCGTCTTATACTCCGAAAAATACGGTAGGTCACATAGCAATCATTGTAACTGTAAGACTAGAAAGCTAACTAGTAACAAGCACAATTTGAACCAGTGGCTTAACTTCTATGACCTAAAATAAAAGCTATCTGAAAAAATGCTGCAAATCCTTTCTTAACAGATAAGTTCCTCCAAATCAGGATTTCTAGTAAGCAGTAAACTCAGATTACATAATTGTTGCCTCAGCAGGATTGTCTGGTTAGTTTCCTATCACCTCTGACATTGGTAAATTTCTGGAAAATATTTACCATTTCAGAATTCAACCTAGTTTACAATTATGTCTGCTAAATTTGGCATAGTTACACAAGTGTAATAAAATAGCTTTTAGACAATACAGTGATAAGTGTTTAGCACTTTCTATGAACTGAAAAATTATATAAAGAAATAATTTGTTGTCGGAAGAGAAATATACACCTTACTATATATTTATTGCAGCTGTTTTCATTTTCCCCAGTAAAATAAAAAAAAGGATTAAAGAATTTACAGTCCCATCCATTTCTTAACATTTAAAGTTTATTGTATCATTACATTTTTTTTGTTTTATAAATGTAATATTGCCAAAAGATAATTATTTCAAGACACCACCTATGGAAAATCCATAGTACACTAGAAATCTTGACACTTACTACTTTGCTAAACATCATTTCTCACTAACTAAAGAATTCATTATGACAAAACGAGTACAAATATAGCACTTTAAACTATAAGAATGATGCCCTAAGTTTAGAATTTGTAGATCAGTATTTTAAAAAGAGATAATTTAAACAAAATATAATTGTATAATTATTCCAGATCTAAGCTTTTTTTTTAACTTTATGGCTTTAATATGACCCATTTTGTACAGCAAAATCATTTTACAGTAATAGGATTAAAAACTTTAGTATTTGAAGTATTTATGCACTTTCCATATATACTTAATAAAACATTCTTACTATTCCACCTTGATCTGCAATTTTAAAATAAGAATTTGTTCTCAAATCTCTCACTTGGAGGTTTATCTTCTTAAGTAAAAGTTTTTATTGAAACATGGCTTTTCAAAAAGATATAGGATGCACAACATGATAGGTTTGCTAATAACATAATTGTAACGTCTGAGAGTTAAATATTATTAAAGAGGACACCATTACTCACGTTTGTGATTGTGATGGATCATCCCCCAAAGAAACGCTTTCCCCTTGGATTTCGTTGAAGCACTTCTCACAGAAATGATACCTGTCGGCAAGAAGGCCATATTTGGGTGAACTGTTCCGTCCACACAACACAGCCCAAGCCAAGCAACGAAGTCACCAATCACAGCAGGCCAAGGAGGGGGGCGGGAGCAGAGAGCAGGTCATCAACGACGACAGGGACATTCAATGATGATTTATGGGACCCAGAGTTTGATATTGGTTGTTTTGTTTTTTGTTTTTGTTTTTGTTTTGGGTTGTTTTTTTGCAATCAAAGCCAAGTGCAGACAACGAAAAGCATGAAGGAGAAATAAAAATATACATACAAACAAAGAAATGGGGTTTTCAGGACAAAAAACAAAAACACAGAAGCAAGACAGGACAACACAAAGCAGAAAGCCAAGGCAAAGCACAGATTAGCATTAAATCTCTCAAATGGGATTACAAGCAGCAAATTATAGCAAACAAAATGTATTTGGTTAAGTATACCCATGCTCAATTACCAATCAAAATGAAAAAAAAAGAAGAAATGCAACTGCAGCTCTGGCAGCTGCATCAAGTTAGCAACTTTCTTCATATCTAATATGAAAGAGGAGGATAGCATGAAAATAAACTATCCTGAAAATGCTTAAATGTTTATGGAGCATATACTTAAATATTTGTTTGCAATAACTCTTTCTAGGAGTTATTTGAATAATTTTTATCCAATTATTCACGATTCGTTGAAATGTTAGATGCAAGCAGCTGCCTATTGTACATTTTTAACAGTTGAAGTCCATAAATTTGGATGTCTGGAATAGCTGTTGTATTAAGAGGATTCCATCTTCATTTGATTTGGGTTTGAACTACGTTCAAGAGCATATAGAAACTGCTGTCTCTCTATTGCTTCAGGAAGGGCACACAAACACAAAGGAAAACCAAAACCAAAACAACTACACAAACCCCCTCAAATTGTGACAATATTTTAAAGCGAAACAAAAGCACTATCACATCTATAATTGCTAAGGAATGAACAATACAAGACACTTTCCCACTGCTTTTTTTCTAGTGTGTAATAAAAGGAAATCATATACATTGGTAATGCTATATTATCTGGACATTCAGAAAATCAGAACATGAAGTGCCATTTACTAAAAAGATTTTGGCTTTGAACAGCAACTCTTTATTATAAGTAACAGTCTGAATATGGCATACAGATTAAAAGTTAAAAAATAACTTTTCCTTGAAGTAACAAAACTGACCTATTAACTGAAACTATATAGCTGCAAAAATACATTAAATATTTTTTGTGTTTGAAACAAAAATTCTTCATCTCTCTAAGAAACCCAAAACAGATGACAATCCTTCAGTTTAACGGAAGAGAAAATCTTTATCTCTTGCATTTCCAAAAAGGTTAAATAATCGCAACAATAGACATATACACATACACACTCATTCACACACATACATATTACTGACGGCGCATCAGTAGAGTATACAACATCTTGTGTTTTCTGGAACTCCAAACCGGATGGACCTTGAATTAATCCAGTTGTTAAGCAACAGTTTTTGACATACATTAATTATGTCTTAGTTATGAAAACTGAACTGTGACATAAAAAGCATCTAGTTTCTATTTATTTTTTAAACCACACAGATTCATGTTGCTGCTATTAATGTGACAGCATTGATTTAAACAGAAATGTTTAAGCAAAAAACAGTGAGTAGGTGCATTATTATTTTCTTACCTGTTTTGATAACTGTAATATGTAGCATCTCGTGGAATTGTGCATAATTGTTTGCCATAACAACATAAAGTTTGTGGTGAAAATTCCAACTGCAAAGAGAGGGGGACAGGTTGCTTACTAACATGTGAAATTTATAAGAATATCAAGTATAATTAGTATTGCAGACTGAAATTAAGTGGGAAGACACAGACCACACCCAGTGGGACAAATACAAAAGGGGGCATTGTTTTGTACCAAACTGTTTCAACCAAATTGCTTTGGAAGATTTTGAGTGATGCTCTGCGTAGGCTTATAAATCTTTGACGGCTGTCTGGTTAACAAATGATGAAAACCAGTTTTATATTTTTAAACATTTGTGCAGGTACAAATGCAGTGTTGATGCAGTGAATATTTACTGCATAAGAAATTGTTTTGGTAGATCAAAACCAAGAGTCTACATTTACAAATGGTTTCTGTCATCAGTACAAACCTGATGAGGATTCACAACAGACAGTCCTCAACTTAAAATCATTTGTTTAGTGACTGTTCAAAGTTACAATGGAATTGAAAAATGTGATTTATGACTGGTTTCTACAGTTACGACCTTTGCAGCATCCTCATGGTCATGTGACCCAAATTTGGGTGCCTATTATGTACTTCTGACTGCGGCACTATCCCAGGGTAATATGATCACCATAGTCAATGGGGGAAGCCAGATTCACTTAATGATTCACACATGATTCACTTAACAACTACAGTGATTCATTTAACAACTGCGTCAAAAAAGCTCATAAAATGAGGCAAAATGCACTTTTATTTATTTATTTATTCATTTGATTTATATCCCGCCTCTCTTCACCCAATTTGGGGAACTCGAGGCGGCCAAAGAAATACAATAAAATGCAATGTCCTAATACAATAAAAATTCAAAAAACCAATCACTCACACACTCATACATGGGGCAGGGAGACAGATGGTCAAGTCCACGCTTGCAGGCAAAGCCAGGTCTTTACTGCCTTGCGGAAGACAGGCAAGCTAGAGGTGGTTCTAATCTCCGCGGGGAGCGCATTCCAGAGGGACGGAGCCACCACAGAGAAGGCCCTCACCCACGGTCCCGCCAGCCGACACTGTCTCGCTGACGGTACCTGGAGCAGGCCCTCCCTATGGGATCTCACTGGGCCCTGGGAGGCATATGGTGGCAGGAGGTGGTCTCGAAGGCATCCCGCCCCCTTTTGACCTTGCCAAAGCTTTCATGATGACTTTCAAAGTGTTAAATTCGACAATTGCTCAAGGTTGATAAAGGGGATTTAGCAAGCACTAGACACCTTGTTCTACTTGAACCTTTCCTGGAGGAAATGTAAGGACCCCCCCCCCCCGATCCATTTAGAATTAATGGAACTTTCAGTTTAGGATAAGTAATCAGTACTGCTAGATAAAACCTTTACCTATCGGAATATTCAGCAAAACAGACATTATTTCTTTTCCTTTCGTTCGAAAGTTTGATTCTGTAATCAAACTCAAGTTCATAGCCTGGAACCACGTTTTATTTTGTTGGAAGTCATAAAAAGTATAATATCGCTATGCACATAATGCGCACTTTTAATTTCTATCCTTTTTTTAAAAAGAAAATAATTCAGGACAGTTTGTCCTTCATTAATTCAGGGAAGCCTTGATAGTTATTGGATGTGGAGCTCTTAAAAGCGAAGCCTTAAGCACTCCTTAAACTAAGAGTCCTCGGAGTTCAATCCAAATCTATTACTCTAATTATTTCATTATTCCAGATTAATATGTAAGTATACGTTTATCTATGAGTCTGTGCATATGGTAAGCCTGTGTGTGTGTGTGTTGTGTGTGATTCCAGGTTAATATATAAAAAGCTATGATTTTATTTCTTTATTCAGGAAGTAATAAAATACATAAAAACATGAATCAGTGTTTGTCCCCTTCAGTGAGAGATTCAGGATGTGTTTTCCTGATAAGAATGACAATATTAACATCTCTCCTGTTCTATAATATTTAATATTGTCATGCAGGTAATTCTTAATTTATGAGCCCTTGTTTAGTGACTATTCAAAGTTAGGACAGCGGTAAAAAAATTATGATGGGTTTTCACACTTAACGACCATCACGATTTGGGGGTTTGGCAACCAGCATATATTTATAATGGTTGCACAGTCCCAGGGTCACCCGATCACCATCGGCAACCTTTCCAGCTGGCTTCTGAGGAACAAAATCAAGGGGGTTTGTTTAACAACTGTGTGATTCACTTAACAGCCGCAGTGGTTTGCTTAAAAACTGCAGCAGAAAAGGTCATAAAATTGGGCATGTCTCACATAATGACAACGACAAGTTTAGTGATGGAAGTTCTGGTCCCAGTTGTGGACCTAAGTCAAAGTCTACCTGTAGTCTCCTTCTCACATTACGTTTTGTTTAATATTGGCTCTCAATGCTATTTAGCTGAATGATTATAACTTATAGATCAGTGATGGCGAACCTTTTTGGCACCGAGTGCCAAAACCAGGAGCAGGTAAGCCTGAGTGCACACTCACGTGATGGAAACTGAAAGAACATGTGATTTTTGGTATGCGCATGCGCACAGGTTCAGGTTTCTGTGCATGTGCACAAGTTCAGCTGTCCTGTGCGCATCTACCAGTTCCACTTGGCAGCCTTTCGGGTCCCCTAGGATGAAGGGCCCCTCCCCAGCCCACCTGGGGCGAAGGGGGGCAACAGCGGCCACCCCGCTGCCCCACCACCCGTCCCCAAAGGGGGGAATACACCCCTCTCCAGCCGGTGCCTTTCCTGGCTGCATCAGCTGCTCTTCTGCCGCTTGCCTGGCAGGAGGGAGGGAAGGTCCAGGCTGTGTGTTCTCGCCAGCAACTCTGTGAGGAAAATGAAAATGAAAGGGCAGGTGGCCCATGCACATGTGCACTCCGGAACCCAGAAGAGAAACACGTGATGGCTCTGCGTGCCCAGAGAGATGGCTCTGCGTGCCACTTCTGGCACCCGTGCCATAGGTTCGCCCAGGGGTGGGTTTCTCCCGGTTCGCTGGTTACCCGCTTTGTGGGGTTCGCCATCACGGTTATAGATTATAAGAAGGTAGATGCTGTAATGTACGCAGGCATTGTGTCTTGAAGCAGGTCTATCTGAGTAATAAGGTGGCAACTGGAATTCAGTTTATATTTTTCTGAATGTGAACAGGAGGCTGAATACAGCTGGAAACCCAGTATCATCAAGGTGCAGAATTATGTTAAGATTTCACATCCCCTCCCTGTGGAAACATTATATTTCAAATCTAGAAAGCCTAATTTGACAATTTAGATTGTGTAGGGGTGTAGGAATGTTGATCTTATATTACTTTTAATGAAATTCAATTAGGCAGATACTTTTCCTAATTTTTCATAATTTACATAATATATTAAACTGCTTTGTAGTACTGATATGCTTTTTGGTAGTGATTGGCTGTGTCGTTATCAAGAAGAAACTAGTAGAAACTGGGCAGAAGCGGTTATTCAAAAGAGCCTCTTAGGTAGTGGTGGGATTCAATTTTTTTTCCTACTGGTTCTGTGGGCATGCCTTGGTTGGAATGGCTTGTGGGCATGGCTATGTGGTCATGAGACTGGGTGGGCCACCGCACCCCCCCTGGACCCCATTTTTTGCCTAGAAAGCCACCTTGAAGCCTCCTGGCAGCCAAATAGGGGCATGGGGGGGGAGGCACTATACCCCTTGTGCCCTTTTTGGCCTAGAAAACCAGCCAAATAGGGGCACGTGGAGACTTCTGGAAGGGCTGGGCTGGGCCAATCAGAGGTGGTATTTGCCGGTTCTCTGGACCAATCAAAATTATCGCTACCAGTTCTTCCAAACCTATCAGAACTGGTTGAATAGCACCTCTGTTCTTAGGTGACATTGCTTGAGCTGCTAGAGAAAGCAAGAAGTAATAGAAATTGTGAGAACCAAGGTCTTAATAGTAAAAGGCTAGTTGGATAGAGTCTGGATTTAATGAGAAGAAAATCAAGTAGGTGGAATTCCAGAAAACAAAATTAGGAGATAAATTATGCAAATTATGCATTTGGTTATAGTGGGCGGTGCTTATCTCCATTTCTTAGCTGAGGGAGCCACTGTTGTCTGAAGATGCTCCTGAGGTCATAACTATATGCTGATGCACTATAAATGCTGTTACCTTCTCACCAAAATGGTACTTATTTATCTACTTGCATATGCATGCTTTCAGATTGCTAGATGAACAGGAGCTGGGGTAAGTAATGGAAACTCATCCCACTGAACAGTACTCAAGACTGAAACCTGGGCTGTTAGCTTTCCAGCTAACAAACTCAGCCCCTTTAACCACAGACCCATTGCACCAGTGGTGGGAATCAATTTTTTTTACTACCAGTTCTGAGGGTGTGGTTTGGTGGGCATTGCTATGCTGTTGGCCAATCAAGATGGTATTTTCCAATTCTCCAAACCAATCAAAATTATTGCTCCCAGTTCTCCCGAACCTGGCTGAATACCACCTCCGCAGTGCACCCCAAAAGGGGTTTACCTGTTGCAAATATACAAAGATTAAAAACAAAGCAATGATGATGATGATGATGACGTCCAACTTTTGGCGATTCTGTGGACCAGATCTCTCCACATTTTCTGGTCTTGCACTACTTTGAATTTTTCTATGCTCTGGCTGGTGTCAGCATTGATGGTATCCAGTCAGCATGTTATTTGATAGACTGGTTTCCTTTTACCATTAACTCTTTCCAACCTAATTGCTTTCTCCAGTAAATTCCCCTGCATGACATGGCCAAAGTAAGTGAGACACAGTTTTGTTAGTGTTGCCTTCCAGTGACATGTCTGGTGATATCCACTTCACTATTTGCTTGTTCTAGTTACCTTTGCTGTCCAAGCTGCATTTGGTGCAGAGGTCTTGAGGTTGGTCTTGAAATAGCCAGACCAGTGGCCGGAGGTCTCTGAATTTGTTTACAAAGCTGCGTGTCCCAACCCTTTTCCAAAGTTAATGGAGGGACAAAAGGAAGAAGAGATTCCGAAGAAACACACTTTCAAATATATAACTACTTTAATGAAATATTGAGCCAGCAGGAGCCTTGGGTTTATTTTTTTTTAATGTGCTGCATTTTGCTGAGAAATTAAAAGAAGAAAGGTTGTCTAGTTTCCAGTTTGTCTGGATTTCATTTAAACTTATTATTTTAAAGCCAGAGATGGAAACCTTATATCCCATCTTCCCTTCTAAATAAAAATGAAATGCAGATATAGATACCAATCTGACAGATTTTTCCATTTGAATGGACTTTCCTTGTTGGATGCTTTAGATGAAGGGGTAGCCTATATAATTCTTTCTTTGGGGGCTCCATATAAGATAGGGAAGAAAGGTTGCAAATACAGTTTTAACACAGAATAAGAGTTCTATCAAAACTTTATACTGTCACTGCTTGTTCAATACAATTTCCTTTCCTGCTAGAAATTCCAATAATCCAGTGATGGAAAAATCCCTAGGAATTCTGTCTCTGCCATTTCTCCTGATCATAGCAGAATCTGTAGGATTTTGTGTGTGTGTGGATCTTGTTATGGTTCCAAAATTGCTTCCCAATATAAGGCCAATTCATCATGGCAGTTAAAGTATAAGCAGAGACCCGAGTATTTATAATTATTATTATTTATTTATTATTTCAATTTCTATCCCACCTCTCTTCACCCATTCAGGGAACTCGAGGCGGCAAATAATACAGTAAAAATTACAATGCCTATACAATAAAATCAAAAACACACTCACTCATTCAATCGTACGTGGGGGAGGGAAGGACAAGATGTTAGGTCCACGCTTGCCGGCAAAGCCGGGTCTTCAATGCTTTGCGAAACATAGGCAAGCTGGGGATGGTTCTGATCTCCGCGGGGAGCGAATTCCACAGGGACGGTGCTGCCACAGAGAAGGTCCTAGCCCGCGGACCCGCCAGCTGGCATTGCTTAGCCGACGGTATCCGGAGCAGGCCCTCCCTGTGAGATCTAACTGGGCGCTGGAAGGCATACAGTAGCAGCAGGCGGTCTCGAAGGTATCCCACTCCTAAACCATGAGGGGCTTTATAAATTGTTACTAGCACCTTGAATTGCACCCGGAAGACCACTTGCAACCAACGCAGCTCGCGGAGAATAGGTGTTATGCGGGTGTACCGAGGCACACCCTTAATCACTTTCGCATTCTGTACCAGTTGAAGTCTCCGGTTGCTCTTCAAGGGCAGCCCCATGTAGAGCGTGTTATAGTAGTCCAACCGAGAGGTGATAAAGGCATGAGTGACCGTGTGTAGCGCCTCCTGGTCCAGGAAGGGTCGCAGCTGTCGCAACAGGCAAACCTGTACGAATGCCCCCCTGGTCACAGCCGTAAGGTGGTGGTCAAATTGTAGCTGTGAATCCAGAAGGACCCCCAAGTTGCAAACTCACTCTGAGGGGAGCAATTTCTCTCCCCCCCAGCTCCAAAGATGGAAACTCAACTGAACCACACAGAGGCAGTACCAACAGCCACTTGGTCTTGTCAGGGTTGAGTCTCAGCCTATTGGTCCCCATCCAGATCCTCACAGCCTCCAGGCACCGGGACATCACCTCCCAGTTCTTAGGACATCAACTCTTGCTTTGATATATTCGGGGGCCAAATATTGCAGCCCTGTATGGTTAAACAATGCCCACACAAAAGCAGTGATACTCTCAGAGTATTAAATAGGTCATGTCAAGAGTACTGCTGTCCAATGACTAAACAACCTAGATATTTGGCATAGGTTTAGTCACTCCAGTAAGTGCTCATACATAATTTAATTATATTCATAATTGTTTTGATCACTCACACTGTGTGTTTGTAAAATAATTCACTTCTCTGGTGTTTTATATTTTGATACACATTTTATATGCTGTTTTTGTGAA
Source organism: Boaedon fuliginosus (assembly GCA_027560395.1). Classification (NCBI taxonomy): domain Eukaryota; kingdom Metazoa; phylum Chordata; class Lepidosauria; order Squamata; family Lamprophiidae; genus Boaedon; species Boaedon fuliginosus. Next base: position 21,314 of record JANHGC010006776.1, on the reverse strand, counting down.
TTTTTGTGCACTAATGCTGTATTCTATTATGCCATATAAAATACGTAGGTAGTATTTCTATATGGCATAATTCTGATCTATCTGGCTGAGTTGGGACTTAGTGGCACTATTTTGCAGTGGTTCTGATCTTTTCTGATGGAGCATACCCAGAAGGTGGTGCTGTGAGGCTACAGTTCAGCACATTGGCTGCAGACCCATCACCTCCCACAGGGTTCTATTTTTGTCTTCTGGGTTTTAAGATATAGATGAAACTGCTGAGTGAGGTATTCAGAGTTTTGGAATGAGTTACTATCAATATGCTGGTGATACTCTGATTTACCCCTTCCCACCATCTAATCCCAAGAAAACAATTGGCAACCAGTAATAAACAAAATGAAAGAGAACAAGCTGAAATTAAATCCCGAGAAAATAGAAGTATTTCAGGCAAGGAAAAAGCTGCACTTGAGAACTGAGGTGAAGCCTGTCGAGAGATGGATAGCTGAGACAAGAAGCACATATGCAACTATTCTTAAGTGGCAATTATCCATGCTTAGTTATATTCTGCTGTGCCTGTTGCATAAGACAATTGTTTTTTCTGTTAGGCTGTTCCCGGAATGGTTCAGAAATTGCCAACTAATGTAAAATGTAGTTGTTTGGCAGCTAACTGGCAGAAACACCTCTATGGGAAGATTTTTACTAGTTTCCAGGTGTTTATTAGGCATCAACTAAATGATACCGGTTGAAACCTGTAAGCCTTTCATGACACAGGGCCACATTATACCATATGTATAATCCAGAGTATGTATACCGTATGTATGTATCCAGAGTCCTACAGGAGTGGGCAAATAAATAAATAAATAAATAAATAAATAAATAAATAAATAAATAAATAAAACAAATTAGGACTGCCTTTCTGTGATTATGCTTGTATTGAAGATCCCCTACCACCATTAACAAAAGTTAATTTAATTTTTGTATCTTATAAATTGTATTTT
>JANHGC010006776.1:5865-20240 GCA_027560395.1 Boaedon fuliginosus | reverse complement strand
CCCCGCCACCCCCTCGAGCAGCTCAGGCAGGGCTGTTGCGACGCAGCTGGGAGGCAGGTACGTCAGCAACAAGCCCACCTGAACCCCTAGGTCCAACTTCACAAAGATGGACTCACACCCGCCTATCTCTACAGCCTCGCCCTCCCGTGGACACAGCCTCTGACGAACAATTAATGCCACTCCACCACCCCTGCCCTGAGGTCGTGACTTGTGCATCACTTGAAACCGGAGGGGGGGGACATTTCTACGAGGGGAACACCCCCCTCTGGCCCCAACCTTGACAATTTCCTTTGGTTAACAACAAAAAAATTGCGCTCAATTGTGCTTGTAAATTGAGGATTACTTAATTCCCAGGATTACATTTTATTGCGTAGAAATCAGTTATTTTTTCGCCTAGAAATCTTGTCCCATTACAAGATTTCCAAGAACATATGGGATATTCATTTCCAGGTAAATCAATTCTCTGGTACAGAATACAATTTAAATTTCCTGTAAAATATTCTTTTGTTTACTTATTAAGTGTTATGTTACCCAATTTTGCTTAAATTTTGTGTTGTCTACTGAGTATATGAACTTTAGTATTGTCCATAGCCACATTTAATTACTACTTTACAATAATTTAATCTTATGGTTACTGAACAATATTCAAGTTATAAGTGTTGTAAGTTGTAATATAAACTTTTTAAAATTCACTTTTTAAAATTGTGGATTAAAAGCTGAAGATAAAAATGTTATAGGGAAAAGACATTTGCAGAATGCGATTTCACATGACTGGATATTTATATTTACAATCAATATAAGCACAATGCTTAGAACTAGGTATTCAGTTATCTTAATAATTTTCTCACCTATTACCATAGTTCCTTCCTTACCTTTCGTCCACAGCAGTAGCCGAGGCTCTGCATAACTGGATCAATTTCCTGCTCAAAAACCTCTGCCAACTTGGAACAGTACTTATACACTCTAGATGTTTTACGATTGTAAAGCCAGGCATTATTGAACATAAGCCAAATATCATCCACATATTGCCAAGGTTCCTGGTACTGTCCTGTATCAAGCTTTCTCTTGATAGTAGAAAGATCCATGGGATTCCTTACTATATCAAAGTAATCCTGCCAAGACAAGACATCGATAAATTATGCTTTTGAATCTTCAATCCTACTACTGGACTTCATTTCCCCCCCTTTAAATGGTCATTGGACAATTCAAAGCACTGTACACTGGGTTGTCTTTGAGGTCCACTGAGAAGCTACAACTAATCCAGATCAAGTAGCATAAATAATCATCACAAAGCTCTACATGGCACAAAGCCTGAATATTTGTGGGACTGTCTCTCTCCAATTACAGGTAGTTCTAAACTTACAACAGTTCATTTAGTGACTGTTCAAAATTACAAGGGCACTGAAAAATGTGATTCACTTAACAACTGGAGCAAAAAAGGTTGTAAAATGGGGCAAAACTCGCTTAACAAATGTCTCACTTAACATTTTGGGCTCAATTGTGATCAAAAGTCAAGGATTACCTGTATCTCTGCCATTTCAACAAGATCAGATAAGATTGGCATGAAGCAGGTCTCAACTACTCTACAGTGTCACTTTATGGGATCCAGGAAGGATGCCTTCTCTTGGAGCAGCAGCTTCACCTACATCTAAAATCCAGATGCTCTTGACCGAACTAATTTTGAAGGCCTTGAAGACTTGATTCTTCTCGCTGGCATTGGGCCAGGGTATTATGTGAACTTGCTTTAGTATGAAGTATGTGAGTTACTGTCTCTGGTGCCATGCCTGAGCTTGTAATCATTTTTGTATGTATTTTGATCTTTTTAATCCTTTATTACCTGCCCAATTACTTATCAAGCGGGTGGCAATATACTGTAAATTGAATAAAATAAATATTAATACTTCATTCCTCAGCCAAAAAAACCCATCCTAAAACCTCAAGGAAGTGCCTGCCCTTCTCAGGAACTAATAGGCAAAAATCTTATTCTTTAAGCAATTTCTATAATTTATCCTAAATTATAAACCACACCACCTATGGAAAACTTCACATATTATAGTTTTATTGCCCAAATTGAATGCTTTGTAATATTAAAATAATATAAAATAGTAAATTACTTATTACCAATTACATCAATCTATCAAAGACAATAAGCATAACCATTAAGATAAATGTGTGTGTATAATATCTACATGCACCTGTACTTATTTATATAATTTGTACAATGTAAAAAAACTGCATCAAGACAGATATATTAAAGTTTAAGTTATGATTAGTTGACAGATTGCTCTAAGGAATCTACTTTACCCAAATTCAAAGAACCTATAGTTGCAATAAATACAAAGCTATGTATCACAGAAAAGTTGTGCTAGTTAGTGACTGATTGATATAGCTGTCCATCTAACATAAGTTGCAAAGATTAAAACATTAAAAAAAAACTAATAACCTGATCCTAGACCAGTGATGGCAAACTTCTTCCTCGTCGCGTGCCAAAAGTGCATGCATATGTGCGCACCCACATCCCTGCGCATATGCACACAATCTCCTGGAGCCAAAAAAACAGCTGATTGGCACTGCTGCGCCAATCAGCTGTGCTTTGGAAGACGGAACAAAGGTAGGTATAGTGCAGGGGCCGGTGGGAGGACCCGTTCACGACCCAACTGGTAGGAGGCGTGTGCGCATGTGCGGTGGGGCAACAGCTTGCATGCCCGCTGAGAGGGCTCTGTGTGCAACCTCAGGCATGCATGCCATAGGTTCACCACGGTCCTAGACAGTTAAGCATAAACAATCACATTGACAACAGTAGGGTACATCTAACCACCCAAACCAATTTCCTGACAAAACAGCCAGATTTTCATTGTCTTTTGAGAGGCTGATAGGATTGGTGTTATCCAAATCTTTGAGGAAGATCCTGTTCCACAGGACAGAAACAACCATTAAGAAGGCACAATTCCTGGTTTCAATAAGATGGCACTGCTTCATAGAAGGGACAAGGAGCACACCTTAGTAGATTTGGTAGGGTGAGCAGAAGAAAAAAAAGGGGAAAGGCAGCCCCGCAGGTAGCCTGGCCATATGCCCAGAGGACTTTGTGGAAGATAACCAACACCTTGAATTGCACCCAAAACTTTCTGCAAGTCAGTGCAACTCATAGAGTACTGGGTATAGATGTTAAAAAGAAACAACAAAAACTACATGCCCTGCTGATTTTGCCTTACATAGTATAATAATAGATGGTAGCTCTTCAATCCCTATCTGTGAGGGTGAAAAAATCATAATAGCTGCTGAACTCCTTTTTGCTACCAGCATTGCATATTCTATTTGGGCTCACAACTCAATTAATGATATTGGTCAAAGTAATGGCCAATTTGGTAACCTCATAGTCATATGTTAAAAATTTGGGCACCTGGCAGCCCACCTACCTTTATTACCACAGGATGATCTTATCAACATAGGCTGTGCTTCAAGTTCCCCCGCCCACCTATCTCAGCTTGCATATCCATGCCCTTTTGGCCATTTATTTATTTATTATTTATTTATTTATTTAGATTTATACCCCGCTTCTCTTCCCCAGTCATTTGCCCTTCACTGTCCCTGCTGTCCTGCATCTCATCACCCCAGCTGACCTTCACTGTCTTCTTCCTCTTACCGTTGATGGGGAACACCCAGCCAGGTCCTTTGCAAGACAGTTGCTGGCTACATGAGGCTTCAGGAAGGCTGCATATGACCACCAGCTGCCTCATGAAGGCAGTGGTGGAATGCAGGTGGTCAAAAGGACACAGATCAGAAATAATAGGCAAGTGGGGGAGTTGAAGTGGAGGAGAAGCATGAGGCTTAAAACTGCAACTGTGACTACCAAAACTGCCATTGCTAAGCAATGTTTTGCCTAATGAATTCCGGTCCCAGTTAGGATTCAGCAAGGCAACATAATGACATGTTAAGACAAAAAGAATTGTTTAAAAATGCACTTACAGGAATTCCTAGTAGTTGAGGATCCACAGGCTGCCGGAAAGGAAGGGACTCTGGGTCCTGGCGATATAGTGCCTCCAAAGTTGGCATAAGTGCCTGTCTCAACTCTTCTGGCTTGAAAACTTTGAAAAAAGTTATGGAAGGTTGAAGGTGACATGCCAACCAGATTAGTTACATATTTTAACATCCAAGCAATGCTTTAAGTGCAGTGTCAGTATTCAGTTTCCAATGCTGAACAGAATTTATCTATCTAGACTTCGATATTAGGACTAGGATTATTGTAAGGTTAATTTCTACACTGTGTTCTGTTTTTCTAATATTAAACAGCTGTATTTCATAGGTATTTCTTCTAATTGATAAGACATTTCTGGAAAAGTATTTCTGGTACCAAAATGTTAAACATAAATTCAAATCTCAGTTGAAGAAAATGACTTTGCCTCCATATGATGACAAACAAAAAACCCTACTTACTTTTTCTCTTTGACTGTCCAGAAGCTGGTGAAGACTGGGTACCTGGAGTACTAGGCCTTTCCTCCTCTTCCTTTACTTCTTGCTTCATTTCTGGTTTCTTTTCCTCCTGTTGCATTGGTTCAGATTTACATTCATCTGCTAGGGGTTCTACTTTAATCTGGAAAACAGTTTGTAATTTTAACATTACATGTATCATTACATGTATTTTCTATCTATAACAGTTTAAGAGATTCTCTCCTGCATAGATATTTTTGTACTGTCAATATTGATAGAGATAAGTTCCCTCTGAATCTATAGGAAAGGGCATAGAAAACACATAAATTACATGAATGACCATGATACATGCACAGATCTGGCCACAATCAAATGCAGCCTTATAGTACATGCAGGCTAAGAGATGTGCAGCACTGTGTTTCCCATGTATTCTGGACCACAATAATTTGCCATTGGCTATGGACACTATGGCTGATGAAACATGAAATCCAAAGTATCTGGAGAGCTCTACTCAATATTGTAGAGAATCTAAATTTAGTTAGATCACCATGATCTTTTCATTATTTTTCATTTGTTCTCCTTCACTGAAGTCCTTTTTCCAAGACACTCATATTTTGAATACAGAATTAGGTTATATTAAAAGGAGAAAATTGCTTTCCTGCATGATGCCATGTTTTCATTTCAATGTATCTACATAACTATTCGTGATCCTGTTGCTGGTGCTGGACCTAACATCAGCAAGAGGCACAAAGAAAACCTGTAATAAAGAAAACCTGCCCATCGAGTTTTTCAGTTTATGAAGCATTTTAGTTTTCTTAGCCAATTGGTCAGAATGGTGGAATGAGTAAAGCATCCTCTCCCAAATTACTGATTTCCAGATATGCCTAACTTTATCACCCTTTAGTCACCTCTGGTTTCTCATCTATTTGTTGATCTATGTGTTCAGAGTCCTCATCTTCCATTTTAACTTCCATTTTAATTTCAGGTAAAGTTTGCTGCTGCTGTTGCTGCTGCTCAGGGGCAGCTTGCTGAAGGTTTACATCTGCACTGCTGGTGGATGGTGGGTTTGATACCTGCCCATCAATATTTGCACCTGGCTGTGAAAGCTAGGGAAAAAAAACACCAGAATACAAAGAGTGAAGCCACAGGACTTTTACCGAATTTATTTTTTGCTTCCTTTTGTGTTTGTAAATTAGCTCTTGCATCACATTCTACCTGCACAAAAGAGATGCTGCACAATACATTTAACATTAGCTTATACTTGTCCATCATGGAAGCATCTCATTATTTTACAGCTGTTTATTTCTCCGAACACAGGTCATTAGAATTAAGCTGATGACAACTGTTTTGCATAATATTAAATTCCACTAAAACACCACTGAGGAGAAGAAAGTTTCAATATTTACTACAGTTCAAGTTCTATTTCCTCATGGCATATACACTTCAAAGGTTTTTTTGTTCGGATTTGCGGTTTTGAAAAATAATAGCATTAGAAGAGTAAAAGTTTTCTTACAGGTGTTGCAGGGTGTTGAGGTTGCAGTGTCGCTGTTGGGGTGGGTACAGATGCAGTTGTGCTCTGTTGTGAAAGAGGTTGCTGTGGCAACTGCTGCTCTGCAGAAGGGGTAACAGAAACTGGAGGCTGTACTTGAGGAGTCAACTGGGCCTGTGGGGGTGTTGGAGTCTGCCTCTGAGAGGGGTGCATCGTTTGTGACTGGGGCCCAGGAGGTGGTATTTGAGAAACAGCAGCAGGGGTAGAGGCAATAGTTGCCTGTTGTGGTGCAGGTGGCTGTTGCTGTTGCTGTTGCTGTTGCTGCTGCTGCTGCTGCTGCTGCTGCTGCTGCTGTTGCTGCTGCTGCTGCTGGGAAACCAATCCTGGGGGTGTATGATGAGGTGTAGGAGTACGACTTGGTACTGGAGAAGGTGAGTTACGATGCAATGCAGACTGTGGAATGGAGGGACAATGAATATGACCTCCTTGAGAGCCAGGAGCCACTACTGGAGATGTTACAGGACATGAAGAGTTGGTCATTTGTGCCTGCAAATTTAAAAAAAAAAGGTTCTGAATATACTGTATTTGGAGATTTGGGGTCCAAATTCACTCCATAAGGACTAAAAGCTTGTCATCCCTCCTGCAGCTATTATCACAAAAACAAGACATGTTGAGAAAGCAATAGCAATTGGACTCTCTGATAATCCCTTCTGGGAAATGAGCATAACCCTGGCCTATTGCTCCCCACACTCATAGAAAAACAAGTTATTCTGTTAATTAATTAATTAAGATGAAAATGGAAAAAAGATAGAAAGAATTAATCAAAGACAAATAAAAAAGTTACAAATAAAAAGAAAACTGACAATGCCACTGACAAGCTTATATAAGAATCATGTTTCAGTTTTGTACATTTCATTTATCTACATTAGCTATCAATATGTTTGTAATCAAAGATGTTATTAAAATATCTTCTTAACACATACTTGAGAAGCTGGAGTCTGATTGGCAGGTTGAGTCATAGGTGTGCTAGCTGGATTCATTCCAGGGGACAATGCAGGAAATTGGTTCTGTGGTACAAATTGACTTTGACCAGAAGACTGACCAACCCCTTGAGGTTGCATACGTGGGGAAAATCCAATCTATAAGAAAACATCAATGAATAGAAATATTATATAATGCCATTAATTTTCATATTACCTAAGATTCCAATAAAACAGATGCTTTAAAATATCCCCTTCTACATTATAAGAAATATTTATGTGACTATCTATAGATTTTCCACCACTCAATAAATCAATTCTCCGAAGAATGGATATATGACTTAAACAAATTCAAGACAGAACTAATTAAAATATGGACAAAACACATTTAGACAAAAGACTTAGCATTACCAGCTAATTCATCAAAAAACATAGAAATCAAAACTAAGAACAGATAGAAGAATCAACCAACCTGATTTATATTCCCAGTCTGGTTTAGCTGTCCAGGATGCGGAAGGGGAGGGGTTTGCCGGGGTCCAACTGACGGCATCGACATGGTTATTGGGCCAAACTGATTCATTCCTGTGAAGGTTCATATTTAAATAAATATTTACAGTGTTCACTAAAACATTGATGTGCTACACATTTTTTTAAAGGTACAAAAAAGAAAGAGCTGTTGGAATAACTCAATACTAGTGAGAAAATAAGGAGAAAACAATGGATGAATGGATGAATAAATAAAATAAATAAAAAAATATCAGCAATCAATAAATAATCATTTAGAAAAAGCTTTGACTTGACAACATTTGAAGAAAGCAATGGAAAAGGAATGATTTTTAAAATGCTACATGTTTGAAGCTTTACGTTAAACTGAAGCAAAGGCTTTATTGTGTTATTTGAGAGAGAAGCCATTTAGTATAGGTATTTTGTAATATAGCTAGAGGCTAATATAAAAATACGAAGATAAAAAGAACAAAGCAAGAGCCTATGTGCAATTACTAATGGTGGCCTAAAGAAAGCCATATATTGTTTCCATTAGCAAGACTTGAAAAATCCAACGAACAGAAAAAGACGGGTTAAAAATTAAAATTTGCAAAAATGCTGACAATTACTTGATTAAAAGGAAAAAAGAAGTATATGCCCCTTTGGGATAAAGGAAACTACTTTGCCTAGAACAGAACATTCATCTGAAAGACAAGGAAAACTTGCTCTGCTTGGTTATATTTTAAGTGTAATACCAGTGGATTGTGTCACATAAGAAAAACCAATAATATCACAGAGATACATGACCTATCTATTGAGAAAAAGTATAAAGTGACAAAACAAAAGCAGATATATTCTAGAACTAAAATACTAAATGTGGAAATCCAATCATAGTTGTAAGAAATTATTACGGCAGAACAAGCACGCAATCTAAATGCAAAATTTCCTGAATCTAATGATAAATGTCATATGAGGGATCTATAAAGTCTCACCTGGTGGTGTCTGCATGCGGTTTACCATTTGGTTTGGCACACTGGAACGAATCATGTTTGGATCAGGAAGAGGACCATCTATAATGTAGATAAAATCCCAAAAATTATATTAATATTTTTTCACAAATCCCTCCAATTATGCTCCTAGGATACTTGGTAAATAATTCTTTATACACATGATCTCATGTTTAGGGTCCTACTGGGGAGAATATCACTGGAGGCAGCTATTGGATTAATTAGCTTGCACGCGCACACACATACACACACACGGCTTCATGGTCCCCCTCAGCTCATTTTTTTAATTTTCATATTATTGTACTTTATTGTTTCATTCCTTTGCTATTGCTACGTTTACTTTTTAAGTTTTAGTTTTCATTTTATTGTTGTAAGCAACCTAAAGCCCCGTGGCAAGATGGGCAGCAAATAAGTTTAACAAATAAATAAATAATGCAGCCTTCCTTGGCCCCCCCAACCCAAAGCTAGGGATATTAATCTGATCCAACTCTTGTTCTTCATCTTCTATCACAAGCCTTACTGTATGCAGTGTTTGTGATGGCTTGGTAACAACCATGCTGATGATATATCAGGGGGTATTGGCTGCTTCTGGCTATTGTGGGCAAACCTTCTCCCTTCTGATACTGGTGATTCTTCTGTATGGTCATCTTGGCTTAGAAAGGAAAAACCAGTGTGTAATTTTTGCTCAGTGTTTACCAGATGAGAAAAACAAGCAAGCCTTGTAAGTAAGAAAGTACTAGTGTGAACAATAGAAAGGAAACAATAGGAATGTAAAGCAGGAATGATGGAAAATCTCCATCTGTCCCACAAATCAAATTCTGATATTATTTATTTTATTTTATTTTATTAGATTTATACCCCGCCTTTCTTCCCCCAACAGAGGGAACGCAAGGCAGCTGACAACAGCGAAAAACAATATATAATTTGATAAAATTCATAAAAATACAGTTAAAAGTACAACAGTACCATTACTAAACTTAAAACATCTTCAAAATCTGACTCTTTTCCCCAGTACCAGCCCATGTTACGAAGAGCAGTTGGTGAATTTTTTCCTACTATAGGAAATCCACCAATCATTTTTGCCAACTTGTTCCACATGGAAATTGTCAAGAGAACATTACTTGCTAGCCTTGGTAACGAGCCAATGAAACTGGCTGATGGGGCAAAATTAAGGATGTCAGCATATTTAGTGCCGCCTCGAGTTCCCCATCTGGGTGAAGAGAGGCGGGATATAAATCGAATAAAATAATAATAAAAATAGTGAATTTTGGAAAAATTTACATTAAACTATCTGTATGTGCTCTGTTTTAATGGGACCTTATCTGTTGTCAGTTTCCTCCTAATAATATACATAATGGCATGCTATAAATTAAAACTGCCACCCTCAAGTTTTATTTTCATTTACAAAAATGCTTTTGGATACTGCAACATGATACTCGAACAGAAAGGATGCCCATCTTCTTAAAAAAAAGAGACTAGGTTTAAGAAGATGGGGAATTTTGGAATTTCTTCAGACATTTACCATAAGATATTTTCTTACTTGCCTTTTTTACCATGGCACCACTGTACCCACTTTGTTAGAATCATTATGATATTTATAAATTCCAAATAAGCTGATGAGCCCATTTCTAAGATATCACTGTAATTTTGATACTTTGCTGGCTAAGCATTAAAATTTTCAAATATTAATTACACAGGTTAATGTAAACACATACTTGCTGTCATTCCAGGCTGTGGCTGCCCCATGGGTCCTTGACTCATAGGAGCTGGTGGCATGACTGGGGCATTTGGTATCATATTTTGCCTCTGCAATCTGGTCCTTCTCTTTTCTTCCAATTCCTTCTGGATTTTATAAATTTTCTCTGCTAATAAGTGATAGTATTCTGCCTGCAATGGGAAACACATGTATATTAAATAAAGGTTAATGCTACATGATACATATTTGCTAATTATAAATTTCCATTTATACAATATGTATTTTACTCCTTAGAATTGGATGTTTATTCAACCCTAGTAAAAGAGCTATCACTGTAATTCATGTTCTGCATATAGAAAGCTAAACAATATAATGATGTGGATTGGTTGGGTAGCTAGGTGGGAGCTAAAAATACCTAGAAGTTAGACTATGGTAAGCGCCAAGGCTCCTAGATAATCAGGTTTCCCTCTATTGCCATCAGAAGTCTGCATTACAAACTGAGACACAAGACTGTAGTACTGTCAGGAGTGTAATATGAGGTTTGATATTACATGTATCCTCAAGGCCATATAAAACATATCATACACAAAATTCATTTGATTTTAATCTTCATTCTAAGGCAAATCTGTAACACTGCGTCTAATGCAATATTATACCATAGGAATAAGTAGCAGATTGCTCCTCACTGTTAGGATCTATCCAATTATGTTACAGAACCATGAAAATTACATTCACCTACACTGATTTGGTCTCAATTTTGTTCCTTGAACACAAAAAATGAGTTTAGATGACTGTAATTGACTTTGCAATCCAACTATATACATATAATGATTCACTGGCATCACTGAAGTAGTCTATATTCTTTGCTCTACACACATCTCTATATTCTTTGCTCTACACACAACAATAGAAAAGAATACACATTTAGCAGGATATACATAGAAAAATATAAGAATCAGCTGTTTAGAAATGTGAGAGAAATAGGACTCCAGAAAATAGCATACCCTGCTATTTGCAGATTCATACATGTCCCCTTCAACTTTCCGAGCATAGGAGACAAGATTCGCCATACGTCTATCTTTCAGTGCTGCAGGGTCAGGAGTTGGAAATATGGCTTGTACACTAGAGGGAAAAATAAAAGGGGGGAGGGGGGTGTTAAATCTGGATCCTCAAATCAAATAACTACCTACTGTTTCATAAGCAAGCAAACCAAAATTTGTGAAGCTTTGTATTACAAAATACCACCATGCTCCACTTCAATATGACATTCCTATTTCCTTTAGGAATAAAAAGTAGTTGGTTGATAAATCAATACAATCCTCAACACTTCCCAGTATGAAGGCGAATTTATGTGTCCCAGGATAATGATGCAAGATCGAATTTGTGGTCACCAGGACCAGAGGTTTACTCTTCCGAGCTTTGGGACTCATGCTGGAGCCCATCTTCAGGGAGCTTCTCTCTATTGGCTTAAGAGCCAAGAGCTTGGCAGTGCAAGGAAGCAGCAGCCATCAATAGGAAGGTACCACATAAACAAAACTCACAGAACATCCCAAAGCACGTATTGCAGTAGAGAGAAGTTCCCTGAAGATGGGTTCCAGCATGAGTCCAAAAATTCGGAGGAATAAATATTTGGTCCAGGTGACTGACCCAAATATGATCTCACACTTCCCAGTATATTTAGAAATCCAGAAAATGTTACCATTATGAACTAAAATATAAGTGCCAAGAAGGGAGAGAATCAATTCAAGTAGTTTTAATTTAACCATATCAAAATAGGAGCAAGCTTTATTTAGGCAAAAAATATTTTATCCTTATGGTATTCTTATCAATGCTGCAATAGGGAGAAGCATAAACGAACTCTGCAGCTATGTTGGCCCCCAAACAATTAAAAACTTACTGAAAGGTTGTATACCCAGCCTTATTTAAGTTTAATACAAAATAGTCTTGCCAAATCACAGCAGCACAACTTCTTGTAATATGAAAATAAAAGATATCTAACAGAATAGCCTCCCTTGACTCAGGACCCCTCCAAAATGTGCCAGACCAAAGCTTTCATTGCCCATGCTACCTGGAGGTAACAGGAATTGTAATTCAATACAACACAGAATACAGCCAGGCACAAAAGATCGTGTTGACTGCTGCATAGTCAATGCAACCTTTTTCAGCCCTATCAAATCAACAGAAAGCACTGGGTAACTTGAGTTTCTGGAATTACTTGGTATCTTTCATACTGTAGCTATGATAAAAAATTATAGCTGACTCTTTCAGGGGTTTACCACAAGAGCCAACAGAACATAGCTGCTGAAGTCTAGGCCCAAAGGATTTTTAGCAATTAGAGCTATGGAAACTGTTTGAAAAAGATGACTGACAACAGAAGTATGGACAAAGTACCTTTCTTTTAATCATTACAGCAACCATGTCTTTAACCAGCTTGCTTTGTTACTCTGTAAGCTGTTCCTAGCTATCTCTGTGTATGCTTTTTTTGCTTGATGGTTTTCCTCCATCAAGTCTATATCCCTGGTTAATGCAAGGATCCGAATTAAAGCACTATCAACAAAGGGCTTTCCAGCCTCTACTCACAAACATATAATGAAACATATAATGAAACTCTCCACTTAAAGTGTTTTAAATATCCTATCACTAAACTGAAATCTGTATTCTTGTAACTTAAGATCATTATTTGATTTTCAAATTTAGACATAAAACTAATAACTTTGTTTCCCAACTAATATAGGGAGGAAGAATCAAGTTCCTTTCTTGGTTAACTCCAATCTAATGGAACTACACTAAACTTTTCTTTCTTGCCATTTTCTCTAGTGATGAGGCACTTTTTTCTTGACAGTGATATACTCATGCCTTGTAAGTAGCTGCTATTTTACACACATCCATGTAGATCAAATAGGCCCTACAGAATCCTAAATCCTGGGGACCAATGGGTGTCCCATTAAAAAAATCTACTTGGTTTATTTTTAGCTTCCTTATAAAAAGGTGATGCTGTTCTTCAGCAAAGGAAAATTAAGATAACTTTCTACAGATAGAATAAACATTTGCAAATATTGCAATCTATTTTATTTGTAGACATTCTGAATAATAAATAAAGTAATAAACATATTTCTAATTATTACTGAAGTTATAATAACTTTTTATCAATTTATTTTATTTTAGTCAACAGACACTTAAAACATAATTACTATCTGGGGCTATGTAGCCATGACTCCAAAAGTTGATAACCATGGTGTATGATAGATAGGAGAAAAGGAAAGGATACACTATATTGAAATTAAAATTGTCGGATTATACAGAATAGAGGGAATTTTATAACTATATTTACAAGGCCATTCAATTCTACTGCCACTGTATAATGTAGAAAATACAAACCAAAGATCAGACATCCATAAAACAAACAACCCCCCCCCCAAGCTTTAAAAAAGAGCCATATAACACTATATACTATATAATACTGCACCCACTATAGCCCAAAGGCTGGAGGAGAGTGTCAGGTTTTAAGAGTGCCTCTGAATAATTGCTAAGGGGCTGTTCCAATGGCAGGCATAGGTTATAGAAAGGCATGCTTCCTAGGTCCCGTCAGGTAATACTGTACAACGGATGGCACTTGAAGCATGCTGACTCTGCCTGATCATAGCAGAAATTATGAAGGATAGATGGTCCTTCAGATAACCATCCCTATACCATAAATGGCTTTAAAGATAATAACAGATGCCTTGAATTGCATCCAGACTCCTGCTGTTAACCAATGTTAAGCTCATAAAACAGGGTTGGGGCATACCATGGAGCATGGACAAAACTTGTCTAGATCCACTGACTCCAGTGATGGCCAAAACTACCCACTCCTTCAACAAAATAAATACTACTGTATGGATGCAATTTTAAATCCACTCCAAGCAGTCTTCATGAACCACAAGGGGTAACGATCTAACAGACAGGTAACTAAATTAGCAGATCGGAGGATCCTCTCCACTTTCTCCAGAGTTACAACTCCAAATTTGGCCATGTTAATTATCTAAGACCTTGATGAATACATGGTTTAAATTATGAACGGAAAAGTTAAAATATGACATAAAGACGGTAGAAATTGATTTAATTTAGATTTATTGGTCAGGTGCCATCTAGTTCATGTCAGTTCTTAACAACCACTTCATGTCAGCTCTTAATCAGATACTCTATATTTTCTTTATGATGATCTACTTTTACTGTTGGTATATATGAAAGAATGTATTAGAATGAATGTATTAGTATGTGTGTCATTTGCATGTTATATATTTTAATAGGTT
>JANHGC010006774.1:34200-49244 GCA_027560395.1 Boaedon fuliginosus | reverse complement strand
GGAAAGAGGGTCCAGGAGAGGGAGACTGTGCCCGTTCCTCATCCTCATCCTCTGAGTCCTCTGGCAGCTGTGAAGCAGGCTTGAGGATCGGGGCCATAACATGTCCCTTTGGAAAATTTGTTTTCACTTTTGATAACTACTCTTCAGTCTTTTGAATTTTTTAAAATTTTTGAGAAGTTTTAAAATGGCATTTTTACTTGACTTCTAATAGTTCTTAAAATACTTTAATTGTAATTAATGTAAATCCTGTATATTTATTCAGGTTCGAATGCAAGCACTGAAATGTTTTGCAGTTCTAGCTTTTGAAAACCCCCAGATATCAATGACTCTTGTAAATGGTAGGTTTCTGAGGTCAGTATGGATACTCATTAAATAATTACAGTTAAACTGTTTCTTGAAACACATTTTCTCTTTGTTTTTCAGTGTTGATCGATGGAGAACTATTACCACAGATATTTGTAAAAATGTTACAAAGAGACAAGCCCATTGAAATGCAACTCACATCAGCCAAATGGTAAACCTTAGGATGTAGGAAATATGCTAAATGATAAAATCTGTTTTATAATATTAATGTTCCAATTTAATCAAGAGTGCATCATATGAACTCCAAGAAAATAATATCAGAATCTAATATCTCAGTCACCAGCATTAATAGTAGTCAAATAATAGTATTAATGGTAAGCAATCCTTTTAGGCAATGAGCACATTTGGACTTGCAGACATTTGGGAGGCATTTTCACAGAATGATAACCATGTTAGTTATGACCAATCATAAAACAGACATTTACTAGGAGGAGGACTGTATGTTTCCTCATTATCCAACCAATTTTTAATCAACTCGGCATACATTTATCTTGTATTTAGGAAAGTAGTTGCATTTCAAAATAAACCACAGAGCTACAGCCAGCCACAATTTAACCGGTATTTTAATTTACTAAGAAACTTCTCAGAGTTATATGTATTTGATGCCTTAATACTGATTTATTGAATTATAGAAAGAATTCTGTAACTTGGTTTATAGTGCCCCATCATAGCCAAGTCTAAGATGGATTAATTAATTCAAATTAATTCAATTTATACTGCTACAATTCGACACAGGTTTGTAGTGGTGTAAAATAAATATCACAAATAGATGTTATATTTGCCTTGAATGAGGTCCATTTCTGAGTAATTGCCAAAACATATACAATCCTAATGCTTTCCATGCTTTAGGTTTTAGATTTTAATGTCCATAGTTGTCATTTAAAGAATCAGGGAAACAATACAGAACTGGGGACAACAGACGATACTCAAAATACATAACATATTGGTACTGTTGCCATTGAACAAATATTAATATTGTAACAAAATCAAAACTATAAGTATAATATATTGAACTCAGTAATCATACTACTTTGATATTTCATTGTAGCCTTACATACATGTGCAGAGCTGGAGCAATCCGTACAGATGATATCTGCATTGTGTTAAAGGTAGGTGAGTGAATCACACTAATGGTACTTAAAACAGGTACCTCAAAAACAAATAACGGAATGCCTTTATTGCTAAAAACAGAATGTTTAGTAAAGAGTCAGTAAATAATTAATACAACTGTCTCTGTTTAATTTTATTAGCAACATTGTTTTTATTGTGTGGTTTCTATACCACTCTTGGTATTCAGTAATACTAAATTATTCTGTTTTTAAATCATTATGAAGTTATGTCAGTCTAATATGTTTTGTTAAATAAAAGTTGGACTTGTGGCTTATCTGGCAAAGTTGGACTCGTGGCATAATCTGTGCAAGTGTTATAGTTGCATATAATAGATTTGAATTTGATCATATAACAATATAAATATTGATTAATAAACAAGTGTATATCAGTAGTTGCTTTAAATTTTACTTTTGTGCAAATACATAAGTAGGTTTGAATACATATTTGATTAGGAAATGCCTGTTAAAACATTTATATTTGGTGACAAATTTAACAGAAATTTATATAAGAAATATGTAAACAACTAGTCAAAAAACTAATTTCAGATGTTGTAATTTCCAGACATTACCATGTTTGGCACGGATGTGTAGTAAGGAGAGACTACTAGAGGAGAGAGTAGATGGAGCAGAAACTCTGGCCTATTTGATTGAAACAGATATTGAACTACAGAGAATTGCCAGTATTACTGACCATCTTATTGCAATGCTTGCAGACTACTTCAAATACCCTAGTTCAGTGAGTGCCATCACTGATATAAAAAGGGTAGGTTTATTATGAATTAAGTAGGTATGACAAGTGTGTTTCTGTGTGCATGAGAGAGAGAGAGAGAGAGAGAGAGAGAGAGAATGAAAAGTTTGGTTAATATATTTACTGTATATCTATGTCTAGAATCATTGTTTGTAGACTCAGATGAAAATCTGACAGAATCTTTAGCAGAGACAATATGTGAATTAGCTTTTTAGTTGTGCCTGGAATTTCTTTGGTTCTGACTTTGTATGAGTGAAATAAATTAGATGGCTTTTTAATAAGCTATACTAAATTGTTCCAAAAAGTTAATATAATTGCTGCAATTTCTTGTATTTGATTCTGCATGAAGATGGGATTGAAATTCTGTATGTGAGAGATAAGCTAAGAGATATTAGTTATGTCAACAATTAACAACTCAAGCTTCATGGCAGTGAAGTGCAGGATGAGTGAAAGATGGAAAATGCAACCATTTTAAATTGATTTGGTGATAAGGGGGAACTACATTTGCACATTCATAGAAGATAATCATATGCATAATATGGTTTCAGTGAAGCCTGCAATAACCATTCTTTACATTATATCAAGTATTTGAGACACTTGCCAACTTTCAGTCTAATAGTCGGCAAGCTCTGTAGTAGACAGAAATTTGAGATTTGCAGCTTAACATGGGCTTACAGAATATGATACCGTATAAATGTCCCTATTATTAATGTTTTAGCCCAGTGGTTCTCAACCTGTGAGTCGCAACCCTTTTGGGGGTCGAACAACCCTTTCACAGGGGTTGCCTAAGACCATAGGAAAACACATAGTTTATATATAACCATATTAATTTTATGGTTGAGGGTCACCACAACATGAGGAACTGTATTAAAGGGTTGTGGCATTAGGAAGGTTGAGAACCACTGTTTTAGCCTATTTAGACTATTTACTCCAAAATTGTTTAATGCATTGATTTTTAGTGATGAATTAAACATTGCAGGTAATCTTGTTTAATCTTGAATGGGACACAAATTTACAAAACAAAGTGTAATTTAGATGTAGGGAATGTTTTTGCATGCTCTCCCAAATCATTTCCTTATCTTCCATCTCTTTTCACAAAGATGGTGAAGAGTTTCAATTTAACCAATTTTTTTATATGGCTGTAATGGTGGGAACATCTCAAATGTCATAGCAAACACTTTGGATTATACTTACAATGTACAGCTAAACAAATTGTTTTAGGGATTGGCTGTTGTTATGTAAAATAGTATACAATTCTGTAATGTTTTATGTAGTCATTATCTTTGCTTTTGTCTTGCTTCATCTTGTGTCCTGTCCTACAGAGATTCTAAGTTTGAATTGACTCAGGTTGACTGGTTGTGAAAGTGGGTTTAGCCCTGTTTAGTATTTTTCTAATATTAGAAATAGAAAATCCCAGGATTGTAGGCTAAAAAAGGAAAGCTGAAAAAGTCCTGGATAAAAAAAAGACAACAACAAGCAGTTTCTATATTTTTTTCAATAAAAAGCAAACTCTTTCCATTTTGTTTCAAGAAAATGCAGTTACTAGGATTTGAGCTCAGCTTAAGGGAATTGTTAGGATTTATAAGATTTAAATTATTATCATTGAGAATAACAGAAATGAAGTTCTACACAAGATATAGAATAAAGTGCCAGTTGGAAATTCTTAAAAGTACTTCCTAATCTAAACTCTTCAACGCTCAGATGGTATCACTAAATGATAGTTATGAAATATGTCTTAAAAATCGATTTAGAACTCAGAATATATACAGTTTGATCAACATTCATGAGTTTGCAATTTAAAAAATGATGTGAATTTAATTATCTTTAATAGCTTGACCATGACTTAAAACATGCTCATGAATTGCGCCAGGCTGCATTCAAGCTCTATGCTGCCCTTGGAGCAAATGATGAAGATATTCGAAAAAAGGTAAGTCTAAGAATTTATCAGGTAGTTTCCAATACCTCAAAGTCAGGAACATAACCTTGTCATTGAAATATATGTTTTGCTTATCATTAGTTTCAATAAAATACTGTTTTGTAATGAAATAAGATCTCTGGAGAAAGTGTTGTAGTTTCCTAGTTAAAAATTATGGTTTAATTGAAATGCAGAAAATGATATAATTTTGACAATGCCCCTTAATAGACACTGCCATTTTTGTAGAAGAAATATAATGTAGAAACATAATATAACAATATGCTTCATTGTCATAATGACATAAGCATGAAATTTCATTTTAAAATGTGAAATTCAATTTTTTTTGAATTTCATTAAAATAAATTTACAGCATTAAAATAAACATAATAAATACTTCCTTTTGTTCTGTAAAATCCAACAGTATTTTTGATAACTTTCTTTCAGATAATTGAAACTGAAAATATGATGGATCGGATTGTAAATGGCTTATCTGAGTCTAGCATCAAAGTGCGCTTAGCTGCAGTCAGGTA
Source organism: Boaedon fuliginosus (assembly GCA_027560395.1). Lineage (NCBI taxonomy): Eukaryota > Metazoa > Chordata > Lepidosauria > Squamata > Lamprophiidae > Boaedon > Boaedon fuliginosus. Next base: position 44,579 of record JANHGC010006774.1, on the reverse strand, counting down.
TAAATTTACCTAGCGGGATTAACCTTCCATATGTTCAGACTGACAATTGTTCATTTCCTTTATTAAGACATACAATGATCTTAAATTATTTGAAAATTATGAATTATCTTTAGCAGTAATTGTAGTATGATGAAACAGAATCTGAACTCTCCGTTGTTTTTTTTATAGTAAAATTTTTTATTTTTATATATTCAGCATTTTCTGGTTTTTAGTTATTTCTGAAAATGCTTATATGCAAAGCTGTGTCTATGGAAAGGAAGTATTTTAGAGCTTATACCTCATTTTTCTGAGCAGATGTTTGCACAGTTTGTCAAGATCTGTACAGCAACTACGAACAAGTTTCCAAGATCATGCTGTATGGAAGCCCTTAATGAAGGTAAGGACATTGGGAAATTGTTGTGGTATAAAGTGCACTGACAATATTATCCAGGTAGTCCTCGACTTATGACCACAATTTAGCCCATCATTTACATTGCTAAGCAAGACAGCTGTTAAGTGAGTTTTGCCCCATTTTATGATCTTTTATCTTTTTTAGATCATTTTATGATCTTTTATTATCTTTCTTACCACGGTTGTTAAATGAATCACTGCAGTTGTTAAGTTAATAACATGGTTAAGTGAGTCTGGCTTCCCCATCGACTTTACTTTTCTGAAATCACAAAAGGTGATCGCAAGATCCCAGAATACTGCAACCATCATGCATACATGCCAGTTGACAAGCATCTGAATTTTGATCACATGACCTTGGAGATGCTGTAATGGTTGTAACTGTGAAAAACAGTCATAAGTCACTTTTTTCAATGCTATTGTAACTTCAAATGGTTGTAAGTTAAGGACTATTTGTACCGTTTTAAGTCTAGTTAAAGAAAAAATAAATTTGTACTGAGATATATTTCTATTGATTTACCCATTCATTTCAATTCATCTAAAATGTGATCTTGCTAAGATCTAGAAATAATTAAATATAATAGATTAGAATTAAAGTGTGTGGTTGAATATAAAATGGTTTTCAAGGAATAAGTAGTAGGTTTATACTTCTAATTAAGAAATACTGTTTCAGTTTAGGTTCCTCTAACTGTCAATGACAGCAGAATGCTTATCTTAATAAATATGGTTTTTAATTGTCCTATCCTTATTTTTATAAAGCTGATATTTTGAAGCAGATGTTTCTAAATGTCGATGTAATTGAAGTGCATATGGGAAAATATTTCACTGCTACAAAATATTTAAAGTGCTTGTAAAGCTGTTTCATATGGTAAATGCTTTTTTAAAACTCTGGTGATTTTTCCAATTTCAATCCCTGTTCATTTATATATACTGTAAATTATACAGAAAGCACAAGGATTGTTTGTAGTATTCTCTGAAACTTTATAGAAAATATTTTTTCATTCTATTTTTTTCACTAGCAAAAGACAGAATAATAATTCAAAACTCTTGAGTAATTTCTACCAAGGTTAGATGATACCTCCTGTTATAAGAAAGGGAGTATTATATCATTAAGCATTTTAAAGAAGGAAGACATGTTTCCTCTTTTTCTTTTCATGGTTAAGTATAAACAGCTGATATGTCAGTTAGAATTCTTTTGAAATTGGAAAAGATTAACTGTAAAAAACAGATGTTGGTACTATTTAATTTCCAAATGTTAATAAAGGAAGCTGGAGTTCAGGTTCTATATCTACAAAGGTAGCAAGGCAAATGTACCAGTCCTTGAATTATTCTAAATTCTTGAAAAGAAATGCTTCTGATGAAATTACTTTTTCTTTCTTTTTTTAGGTATTACAGAATGCTCCAGATGAAATTTTAGTGGTAGCATCTTCTACTCTATGCAATCTTCTCTTAGAATTTTCTCCAAGCAAAGAGGTTGGTTGCTTGGGCTTTTCAAACCATAAAAGTAGATATTTGATTCTTTGTACAATATATAATGTGAATATGTACCGAGATCATGACGGCAAAGTCCTATTTCTGGTCTTTCTCAGCAGACACATAAAAACAGTTTTTCCTCTTAAAGCAGGCAAATTGTCACTTTGAGTAAAGAAAGCATGCTGTTAGTGTTTACTAACAAAGCATAAACAGTTCTTTTCAAGGACAATAGAAGATGAATCATAACAAATGATCAGAGGAAAAAGGTTGAGATAAAATTTCCCAGAATAAAAAGTAATTAAAGATGAATAATTTTCCCCTCAGAAATTGGAAAGAAATAAGACCAAAGATTTAAAAAAAAAAGTAAAAACAGAGTCCTTGGAGTAAAATCCTGTAAACATAAATCAAGTTAGATAGCTTTCATTACACAGGATGAATTCTCTTACCACTGACTTCTTTATGGCAAAGGTAAAAGTAATTCAGAATTCTGAAGTAAACAATGAGAAAATTAAAATAGCTTTATGTTTAAATCCATATGGGTCAGCATTCAACCAGTTGATTAATGTATAAATAAAGAGAAAAAAACCATTTAAAATGTGCAGTTAAAACCAAGGTGTGCTTAAAAATAATAAACAGCTGAAAGGAAAAAATGAAAAACCAAACTATCCAATCGGTCCTACTGAGAATTGCAGTCATCAAGATCCCTCATCTTAGAAGGTACACAATCCTCCAAGGGTCGTCTTGGGTTGTTACTAGTTGCTCCTGTTCAACTCTGGGAGGCGCCAAATAGCCAGCTTTGGTGGCATAATCAGCTATTTTTCAGCAGGAAAAAACACCCTGCTGCTCAGCATGACATCTTGGGGGAAGAATATGATTATTTTCAACCATGGAATGGAATAGTCAAAGCTACCTTGGGTAGGAGAACCTGATGGAACATACTGGAAAATCAAAAGATTGGGTGAAATACTTATGGGATTTGAACTGAGTATTCTACGCTGTCTGAGCTTATAACAATATAAAATGTATGAAGAAAGAATATGTGAAAGCTTAGAAGTGTATTCTGGACTTTTTAAAAAAAAGTATCTTGTTTTTTGTTTAAGAGCAAAACAAAGTGAAAGAATATATATAAAATTAGGATGTCACTGAAATTTCTTAACTGGGTTAATTTTTGTTATATGTAGCCTATCTTAGAATCAGGAGCCATAGAACTTCTCTGTAGTTTAACACAGAGTGACAACCTTGCCTTGCGAGTGAATGGAGTTTGGGCTTTAATGGTAAGTATCAATGTTAATCTGCTAGCTTTATGTATGCATCTCCAATTTTAGATTTTATTTCTTTATTAAATTTGTATACTATCAAATCATCTGAGATCTAGCATGCTTTCAAGGATGGGAAATCAAAACAAAATCTCAACTGCTAAGAAATGTTTCTTGTTATAGCAGATGATAAATAGTGTGATGGAGTTGGGTCTCCTTTGTGGAAAATGTTGAAATGATTCAGAATAAGATTAATTTGGTTCTTCTTTTTAGAATATGGCATTTCAAGCAGAACAGAAGATCAAAGCAGACATTTTGCGAGGCTTGAGTACAGAGCAGTTATTCCAGTTACTCTCCGATTCTGATGTAAATGTACTAATGAAGACTTTGGGGTTACTTCGGAACCTTTTGTCTACTCGCCCTGTAAGTAAAAAAAATGGATTTTCAAAATAAATATCTTCAAAATGAATATTTTGAAGATGAATTTGCAGGTCTTGTTAATTTCTTATTATATATCATTACATATTGGGAGCTGATGTTCCAGAACTTCATATCAACTTTATTAAGCTGTTGCTTGTATAATTTACGGAACAAGCATTCCGTAGAAATGACAAAGCAGTTTTTTCTGAACACTTGTTGCTACAAATTGTAAGTTTTGGGACTTGAGAGCTTTCTATCTGAAAACCAGATCATCTATTTTTTACATTGCATAGAGCATATTGCAGATCAAGGATTAATACATCAGTGTTTTTTTTAAAGGAAAACTAGTCTAAATGCATTGCTCAGTATTTGTAATGGGAACAAGCCTATCATACTCTTTACATATGACCCCAATACACTTGTCTAAAATCACCTTTATCATTTCTATTGTGCTCTTATATTCATGTATATGATTTGTTTCTATTGGCATTGATCTATTTCATCCTATAAGAATTCTACAAAGCAAACTAGATTTTCTAACTTTTTAGGTGAATTGTTTGTTAATGTTATTTTTCAAACTCTTGGCAGCATATAGATCAGATAATAAGTACTCATGGGAAACAGATCATGCAAGCAGTAACTCTCATCCTAGAAGGAGAACACAACGTGGAAGTCAAAGAACAGGTATTGTGCTTTATGGTATTAATACAGACAACAAGTTTAGACATGAATTTAAAACACCAAACACCAAATTCTTCATGAAGAAAATTCAAATACTTTTGCAAGAGTGCATAAGGCTGTTTGTCTGCAATATTTCTTATATGTAAAAATGAAAGATGCAACTAGGAGATTACTACTCTGATTATTTTACTAAAAAAGTTAAAAACAAGACTGCATAAAATGCAATCTCCCAAATTGATAGAGGTAAAACAAGGTAGAAATGGAAGTAAAAGGTAGAAATGTCAGAAACAGCTAAAAATGCAAGTTCTTAGATGAGTTTTGAAGAAAGGCAGACCATGTACTGCTTGTTTCCCTTTAATCAAGTAAAACTCTTTATTTTTATATCAAATTTGGAGACCGTCCATCTCATTCATACAGTGTGTGATGCTCAAATGTATTTGAGTGTTTGGAAACCTTGGGCTTGGGCAATAAGATGTTTGGGTTTCCTGAGGGAAAGGCAAGCTCCTCTGATGTATGTATGTCTGTGTTGGCTTATGACCATAAAACTCATGTTTTCCACCCCCAAAAGTGAGTGGAAATGTCTGTGCGTCTCATACAGAGAATGTTGCTGAAGCCCTGCCCACCTGCCGGCCCCCACCATTTGGCCTCTTTGCCTTCTAGCAGCAAACAGCAAACAGCCTGTTTCAGCTTCAGCACAGCCTGATTAGCACAAGCAGTTGATTGTCGGTTGGATCGGTCTCTTGACGATCAGCTGTTTCAGGCTACAGGGATCCCCATTGCCTATTGCCTCCTCTGTGCACCCTGTTTTCGGCCCCTGAGCACACCATTTTCCACCTGTTCCGATCTCTGCTGCCCAGAACAGCCAGAAAATGGAGCATGCAGAGGCCAAAAACTGGACATTTGGAGGCAGAAAACAGGATGCCGAGGCTGAAAATGGGATGCAGAGGCAGCAATAGGCTATGGCAATCCCTGCAGCCTGAAACAGCTGATCTTCGGGAGACTGATCCAAATGACTGTTTCAGCATCAGCACAGCCTAATTAGCATAAGCAGCTGATTGATTACGACATTTACAATGGTCGTAAATATGAGGTCCAGCCATCAGTCAGTTTTTTCAACACTAATGCAACTTAGACTGTTTTTAAATGAATGGTTGTAAGTCAAGGACTACCTGTAAAAGTCTTCATAGTTTTATCTTCTTATCCTGTATTGCTTATGGAACTGTCTACTTGTCAAGCGGCCATGAAACATTGCCATTCAGAGTTAGATTGCTATTGTTATTTGCATTTATATCTGTTCCTCCTTTCTTCAGACATTATGTATACTTGCCAACATAGCAGATGGAACGACAGCTAAAGAATTCATCATGACAAATGATGATATCTTACAAAAAATTAAGTATTACATGGTATGTAATTCTAAGTTTTTCTATAACTAAATTTGGGAAAAGATTATAGCCCAGGAATTTTCAGCATTTGGTAGAAATCTGTATATTAAATGCAGTACTGTTGCTCTAATTTTCTTGAATACAATACCTTTTCCTTTAAAATATTTTTTCAACTTTGCTTTCATTGAAGGATTTTTATATTGATTCTAGCAGCAAACCATCGATTTTAGGATTTTTTTATATCGATTTTTTTTATATCGATTTTAGGATTTTAATATCATTATTGTGAGTAATAATTTGGAGGCAAGAAACCTATATTACATAAAGGTTAAGAAAGAAATTTAAATGTGTATTTGAGTCAAGCTTGGTTCCTGACATACGTTTCTTGGCAACAATATGGAACTGGTTTGCCATTGACTTCTGCCAGAATGTGCTTGCTGTTAGTTTTGTTTTTATAATCAAGGCTGTAGTTTCTTTTCCCCGTATTAAGTAGATCACCTAGGGCAGTGGTGGCGAACCTTTTCTGGTTTGTGTGCCAAAAGCATGCGTGTGTGTGCGTGCATGCATGCCTATCGCCCCACACATACATGTGTGACCCCCATGCATGCGCACATGCTCTGTGCATGTGCACATGCCCCGTGCTTGCACACATGCCATCGCATGCGCGCACGCATCCATCCATGCAGAATCTTCTCTCTTCCAAAAAACAACTGATTGGTGCTGCCGCAGCGATCAGCTGTACTTCGGAAGAAGGAAGAAAAGGTCAGTATAGCTCCAGGGCAGGTGGGAGGGCCTTTTTCAAAAAGCAAATCACGGGAGGCATGTGTGCATGTGTGTGGGGCAACAGCTCACATGCCTGCAGGGAGGCCTCTGCATGCCACCTCGGGTACGTGTGCCATAGGTTCGCCACCACAGAACTAGGCTAACAATGCAATAGCAAACTAGATCCATACTTTTGCCAATAGCATTACATGGTTCTATGAAGTCAAAAAATTCAAAAGGAATTTGAATTTACTAAGGAATAACTTAAAATATTTTTCTCTAAAAATGTTTTTGTCTGCTTAGAGCCACTCAAATGCTAAACTTCAACTGGCTGCCATGTTTTGTGTATCTAATCTTATATGGAATGAAGAAGAAGGTAAGAAGATATACTCAATGGATTTCTATTCTGAAATGCTTAATTTAAAAATGAAATTACATAAAATAAATAAATATTATTTATATATCTAATAAATCTAATAAAATAAATAAATAAATAAATTTAGCAGTTGAGCATATGGAATGCATTTTTATCTAGGATGGGCAAAACCACTACATTAAAAGACAGGTGAAGTGAATATACTATTTGATTCCCTTTGAGTGAAAAGGAAGTTACCTGGAAAAATGAAATTAAAAGAGCAATTTCTAGTGGATGAAATTTGAATAGGTAGACATTTTTGTCAGCTGAAATAGAAGACAAATTCATGACTTTAGATAGATCAAAAAATGGAGTAGCCATAAACGTGAAAAACCATACCATGGTAATCAGAAATACAAATTAAGGATGAGGAAGGTTGGTTTATAATACTGTGTTTTAGATTGAATTTAGAAATGTAACTTACCATTGGTTCCATTTATGCTCTAATTGATAACATTGTATAAACCCCCCCCCCATGAGATTAAATGGCTTTCTAGCACATATTATATAGCCTCATCAAATGAGCTATATGATAAATAAAAATAATATTCATATCTTCTTTGTTATTCAAAACAATCCTTAAAAATGGCTATGATATTTCTTGGTGTTAAAAAAATCTTTGACAATTTGGGATGGCCTATGTTTACAGTTCTGGAAAAAAAATAAGGTGTGTTCCTAGTTTTTTTCACATGGATACAGAGTATACAGAATGAAAAACCAGAATTATGGGGAATAGGATTTTTTCCTATTTCTATCTATTAAAGTGTAGCAGACCAAGTTGTCTCCTTTTTTCCTCTCTTTATTTTTATTGTTAATTTTCTTTACTTACCTTTATACATATGGCTTAAGCGGGTGTGATGGCTCAGCAGTTAAAAACATTGAGCTTATCAGCTGGAATGCTGACAGCCCATGTTCAAGACCCAAGCACTGAATGATGGGGTGAGCTCCCATTACTTGCTCCCAGCTCCTGCCCACTTAGCAGTTCAAAAGCATGCAAATGCGAGTAGATAAATAGGTTCCACTTTAGTGGGAAGGTAACAGCGTTTCATGCGCCTCGGCGTATAGCCATGCTGACCACATGATCACAGAAAGGGTCTTCAGACAATGCTGGCTCCCTCAGCTAAGAAATGGAGATGAGCACTGCCACCTAGAGGTGAACACAAATGGACAGGAAAATCTTTACTTTTTATCTATACATATGGCTTAGGGTTAGTGTTATATACATATGAATGCTTATTTCATTTTACTGTAAAGTTCGTCTTTGTTTAATGGTCAGTGGCTGTAATGAAGTATTTGCTTCATTTCACAAGCTTCTTTTTTCAATTTTTTTTGTTTTATTTATATAACATCTAAAATTCAATTTCAATCAAATTTGTCTGGGTACAGTTATTTTTAGGAAATCATAATCAAAATGTTTACAATAATACTCATCACATTTACATTGATTCAATAATAATAATAATGATAATAATAATAATAATCTATTTTATAGGTAATAAACTTACCTACTTTAACAAATCTCCTTTATAACATTAGTCCTTTTTGTATCCCCATGTTTCTAACATCTGTTTTTATTATCTAACCATTGATAAAATAAGTCCCATGTCAATAAATATTCAGTTCCTTCTTTTTCTTTAATTGTAAGAATTAATCTGCACATTCTAATATTTTTTTAATTACCCTCATCTGTCAGGATCTCTTCACTTTTCCATTGCTGTGCAAATACAAATACAATTCTGGCTGCAGTTAGTACATTTCACAAGCTTCTAATGATGCATAAGAATATATTACTTTTATTTCATATTTGTTTGCATATCTACTTGTATTTTTTTATATTCTTACAAAAATATGTAAAATAGAGAAGACATGGGAAGAGTTGGCACTAAGAAGGAAAAGATTTTGAGTTGGGCCATACTTTGACTTTTCTTTTAACCCCAGAAAAAAAAGATTATTCATAAAAAATAAAATTATTTTTAAAATGATAATATCAATAATTCTCAATTAATAAACCATTAAACAAAATAATAGAAAATGTAATTTATCTACTGTAAATTAGAATGACAATGCTTTTTATTAAGATAAAATGATAACTTCTTTTGTTGCTATGCCAATTAAACTATCATAAAAGTAATAGAAAATAGATTATTGGCTAATAGTTCCACCACAACGTAACTTATGGATTGCTGAAGAATTGGCGGGGCGGAGGTTCTAAGGTAATAGATAACGTATCAGAACTTATCTTTGATTAAAACAAAAGGCAAATTGATTGGCCTCTGCAGAAAAAGGGAGAATCAACTGTTTGGTGTCTGTCCCCTCTTTAAGTCCACCTACTTCTCTAGACATTGGATAGCATACTGTTGAGTACTTTGGCCTCAGGCTGCTGTTAATGAAAGCCAGATCTGTTTGAAATAATATTGTAATCCTTCACAACTTGACTGTGTAGGAAAAAAAGCAGAGCTAGTATGTGTGACCAAAACCTGGCAAGGTGAGAAGGGCTTATCTGAAATTACCCATATGCATTTCAGGTATTTCTGCAGGCTTTTACATTGGATTATATATTGCCTTCCACAGTTTAATTGGTCTGATATAAAATGCATCAGTTACCAACATGCAATTATTTTATATTAGGTTCCCAAGATCGTCAGGATAAACTCAGAGATATTGGAATAGTAGATATTCTACATAAACTGAGTCAGTCGTCAGATCCAAATCTTTGTGAAAAGTAAGTAAACAGAAATTCCAAAACCAAATTGAATTGAATTTGATCACTTTGTAATTAGATTTTCTGTCCACTGTATGAATTACCATATTTTTCAAACTGTAAGATGCTCCAAACTATAAGACGCACCTAGCTTTTGGGGAAAAAAACAAGAAAAAAAACCCTGCCTCTGCTTCCCAGCAATTTGCCTCCTTGCAGCAAACAGCCTGGTCACCTTCAGCACAGTCTGATTTAGCATGAGCAGCTGATTGGCGGTTGGATCTGCCTCCCGGAATACCAGCTATCAGCTATTCCATGCGGGGATCACCACCATCCATCGGTGCCATTGCCACCCATTGCAGCTGCCATATATCGCTGCCTCCGCGCATCCCGTTTTCAGCTTCTGTGCGCCCCATTTTTGGCCTCCGTGTAACCCAGGTGGCTGAAAATGGAATGCAGGGAGGCCAAAAATTGGACGTGTGGAAGCCAAAAACAGTGTACAGAGGCTAAAAATTGGGCACGCGGAGGCAGCAATAGGTGGTGGCAGTGATCCCTGCAACCTGGAATAGCTGATAGTCAATATTCTGGAAGGCAGATCCAATCACCAATCAGCTGCTCGTGCTAATTCAGGCTGTGCTGAAGCTGACCATGCTGTTTGTTGTTTGCTGCAAGGAGGCAAATTGCTGGGAGGGAGAAGCTGAAGGGTGAGGGCCGGCAGGACTTTGGCAACATTCTCTGTATAAAATGCACAAACATTTCCACCCACTTTTGGGGTTGGTAAACTGCGTCTTATAGTCCGAAAAATATGGTATATATGAGTTACGTTTCTCCTTGCATTGTTCCCCCCGCCCCCCCCCCCGGCAAACCAGAATTGTTCCAATTTTTTAGGATGGCTTAGTGTT
>JANHGC010006774.1:19360-34100 GCA_027560395.1 Boaedon fuliginosus | reverse complement strand
CTTGATTTGTTTATGTTATCCATGACTCTAGATAACTAAAGGTTAAACAAAGGCAACAATAATAAAACATAATGAACCAGTCACCAGGATTTTTAAAAAAACTAATTAGATAAAAAGGAAAAACTATTTCACAGGCTCATACTGACAACCTGACCCTTGTGCCTTAGAACGTATCCCTGTCTTCAGGACCTTCAGGCTGGCAAAGTTAGGGCAAACTAATATCTGGGGCAAGAGTATTCCAAAGAGCAGAACAAAAAGGCTAACTTTCTGAGTCCCACAAGATGGCACATCTTAATTGAGGGGCCTCATGTAATGCCTTTTCTGCCAGATTGGATGGTATGATTGGAGAAAGGCAATTTCACAAATATCCTAATAAATGCCCCATGGCATGAATGGCTTTGTAGTAACCACCAGCATTTTGAATTGCACCCAGAAATATATTGATAGCCAAAGCAGCTCATGGAGGAGTGGTGTAATGTGTGTACATTGAGAGGTGTTCATAACTGATTGCACAGGTGCATTTTAAATGAGTTGCAGCTTCTGGATGCTCTTCAAAGGCAGTCCCATGTAAAGAGCATGGCTGTACTTCACTTAAAGACCAAGCTAAAGTCTACATTTGTAGAGATATCCCATTTAATATCGCCCCTCCCCAATTATTAGCCGCCTCGAGTTCCCTTTGACCGGGGAAATGAGGTGGGGTATAAATCAAGTCAAATCAAATCAAAATCAAAATAAAATATTATATCTGACTGAAATATCCTTGTGTTTTCACATGCTGCTCATTTCAATCAGCTTCAGTCCAAGATATTTTAAGTTCTCAAAATTGTAAAATGTACACACTTATGTGAAAGCTGCTTGAGAAATTATAAATAGAAAAGGAATAGTTGATTCTAAGTACAAAGAACCATGTAGTGAAGTTGAAAACAGATTTTTTGGATGTTATTGAACTTCATGCATCCAGTTTTCAATGCTCTAGTTTATTCCTTGCATGGTAGTATTTCTAAAATCCTCATTTATGTATATCTAAAATTAAAAAATGCTTTTCATTGCAGGGCGAAAACAGCACTCCAGCAGTATCTTGCATGATGAAAGAGAAGTCGAACTTTCATATAATTTTCAGAGCTATATACTAAGGAATAATGGGAAATAGCTGCACCTAATTTCCTTAGCTTTTGCACAAGGCACCTTGGGCTGCATTTGTCTCAGGTGCAGGGAGCTGCTTGGCAGGAGCAGTTTAAGTGATCAGGTCTCCAATGCACTTGAGGACTTTATTGAGGTAGTTCCTCTATTCAGATATCTATTCTGGGATATTTTTGTCTGAACTACCTGAACTCTACTAGAACAATCAGTTGTCTTTTTTCTTTGGGCCTCCAATTCTGCTTATACCACAGCTAATGTAAGGCTGTGTCTGGGTGGGTGTGATACCTCAGAGCTTTTTCTTTTTCTTTTCCCTCCCTTTTCTGTGTGTGTATGTGTGTGTGATTTTTTTCTACAGATTTTCAAGGGTGAACCATTGTTTGCTGTATGAAAACTTTAAAAAATTATATACAATTTGAATTGAAATGTTATTTAATAACAGTTTTGTCCCATGAAGTTTATTTTGATCAGATGAATGTTTTTAAGTAAAATATATGCATTTGTTAAACCTCAGCTTAATGTACCTGTACTTCCTCTTTTAAAACAAAAAGATACTTACATGACAGGTAACACATGCAATGTGATTTATGCTTGCCTCTTACTGCCACTTGTTACTAGTGACAGCTCCTTGGATTTAAGAAAGCAGAATTCCAAGATCCCCAAATGGAATATTTTTCAGTACACATAAATGATACCAAAATTGAAATTGTGGAAATTATACCTACTGGAATTTTCTAGCAACGAAGTTAGAATTCCCCGTGCAGATACAATGCTGCTTCAAAAACTTACATTTATTATAAAACTCTTTGTTACTTTTACATAACATGACATCATAACAGTGAATTGATATAAGTAAAAGAATTGACTGCTGGTTGGATGTATGCTCTTGGAAATATGTTAGGCATCACCATAAAGAATCTGGATGTAAATCAGATCTTAAATACTTTTTAAAAATACATTATTTACCAAATATATGTGGTAGAGAAATAAATTATTCCTGGAGCAGAGAAGAACAAGGTTAAGATGAGTTTTTTATATCATTTTGTAATCTCTGCCTCATACCTTGTTGTTTACCAAGTAAGTTATCTGTGGTCTTAAGCCCACAGGTATCTCTGTCAAGGGACAAGAGCGCCAGTCAAATTGTGTGTCTCATTTCACTCATCAGTTTTAGACATCCCAAACATTTATTTATAGTTAATAAATATTCTGCTGCCTAGACACTTTGCATTATATCAAAGCAACTTTTAGAGCTTGTGCCTCTGGCTGGAACTGTTAATAAGCTGGAGGGAGACTGCAAAAATAAAGCTAGAGTTTTTATATATGGTTTTCATGTTTTCTTTTACTCTGAAAGGCAAGTTGTAGAAATTCAGGAATGTAGTAGGTGAAATAATTTCTCAGTGTTATTGCTACAAGCTTGTTGGGTTTAAACTTCTGCAGGTGTGCATAATGTGTTCTCCTGCTAGTTAATATTTTAGAAGTAAAGCTGCAATTAATTCATCGATTGATTATAGGCTTAATAATACTGAGAAAAATCACTTTCTTGACAGATTATCTGAATCCATTCCCTGTGAGAAAGAATGTGGAGTGCTTCTTTATCTTGATCACTGCTTTTGCACTCTGATTTATTATTACACAGGCACTTCCATTCTGTTGTAATGACTCCATTTTCACATACGCATATCCATTTATTTTGAGATACAGATATGCCTAAACCTGTGTTAAATATAGCTGAGATGTGCAGATTTTCAGTTATACATATGAAAATTGCTTTTAGACTGGCTATGTATATGGAAGGAAGATAAAAACAATGCTAAGACAATCTGGATAATGGGGGTGGGAAAGATGAATTGATGAAATATTAAGATGGTAAGTGATAATGAAGTGACATTTTGCACTTTGCATTGTGAATATTTTTGATGTTACTATAAATATGTACAAACACTGTAAATAAAAAACAAATGTCCTTTTACCGGATAATATTATTTAAAATTGCTTGGCCCTATTTATATATATATATCTATTTATATATATATATATATATTTAAGTCTTCATTCAAAGGTTATATTGTAGGCATAGATCTATGCACAGACAGCTACATCTTTTTAGGAAGCTGACTGTTCTAACAAAAATAAGATTCATTTTCTAATTCTAATATTCTTTTTTAAAGAATATGTTAAATGGACTTGTATCAAGCTCCCCCCGTTCTCATGACTTGTCAAAATTAGTCAAGAATAACTTTTTAAAACGTTTTCTCTTAATTATTTTGTTGAGAATAGTTCAGTATTGAATGTATTTAAGTTCCTGAGCGTTTGCCTGTTACTTTTAGGTTTGATTTGAAATTTTAATATACATAAGGTCCTTTATTCTGTGCTAGGTTTTGTTTAATGTGGTAAAGTTCATTGTACTCTTTCTGTTCTGTTTTCCACCCTTTATTTTTTCCATCCTCAACTCTTACTTTAATAATCCCTTCTCTATTGTTTGTGTCCTCTTTGCGAAATAATACTTACATTAATAAGCTATAACTCAAATACTTTAAAAAGGAGATAGCTAAATGATTTATTTAGAAGAAGCTGGACATGAGCCCAAAACATTCTAATCTAAGTAATTGAAAACCAGACATTTTGCAGGAATTTAAAATTTAAAAGACTTGGAAATGGAAGAGGGCAAAGACAACATCAGAATGCTACTTATAATTGAGGCTAGATGATGCTTGGATTACTCTGTTTTGTATTTTACTCATGGTTTTCTTGATTACTTTAGTTTGGAATTAATATGTTGGACTCTAGTAATATTAACCTGATGCAACAGTGACTTTCTTCAGTTCAGATGCTGGTATACTTGCTTCTAGCTAACTCTGAATAATTTAACAGTCATACATAGCCATATAATGAAGCATAAGAATATGTCTTTCTGGGACAGTAATATTAAATTACGTTCTTGTAATATAAGTTGAAAATCACCACATATTGCTCATAATTAAGCTTCTAACTTCCTGTTAAGCAGAATAATATTACACACGTTCAGCCTTTTGAATACAGTGGGAAAAGGGACATCAGTCTTAGGAATGTAAAACTGTTGATTTGCACAATGAAACCAGCATTTAATTTCCCAAGGAGGATAAAGAAACAAAACGAAAAGAAAAGAAGCTTCAGACCATCTTTATTTCCTCTTCCTTGGGATTCAAGACATTTCAGTAATACCATCTTTGGTTATATTTATGTATGATCAAGTTAACATCCTCTGAAATATTTTGTTTTGTAAAGAGAACAGAACCTAACTTGAATTAAGTTAAAGGCAACTCTTAATGCTTTCAAAGAGTAGGCAACTGTTTTGTATTTTCTTTTATTTCTATATTGTTTTGTGCTATTTAATATGTACTCTGTTCTTAGCGCATGTTCTACATATATTTTATAGGATTTTCTTAGCCATTTTTGTTCCAGATTCCATCTGAACCAAAATTAGCAGGAAATTCAGAGAAAGTAGGACAATATTGATGGATGTAATAATTACCTTCTCTCTCCTCAGGTGTTCCCAGCATGACGTAGCCCACCAGCTTTTACCTCCCAAAACTTCCCTGCCTCCCTCAGGCACGGCTAATGTTCTTGGTTCCCCCCCCCCCCCCATTCTTCCCTTCCAAATACTGTTTTGAACAGTTGTGTTTCAGAGGAACAAAAACAGCACTGTTCCATTCTGGATGAAACACGCATGTTTCAATGTGAGCACAAATCACTCCAAGATGATATATAGAACATATCCAGACCATTTTACACATTGCTTTTTTTGTTGTTGAAAAATTCAAGGTAGTACTACCAAGCTGTTATTGTTTGTGGCATGTACAATTATTTTCTGGTGCATGTCAGAAAATTTAAGAGCTGTAAGAGTAAATAAATGAAAGTGTATGTACCATGGGAATTGATGTGTTTACCTTAGCAATAACACCCTAAAAAGTACTGCCACTCTTTAGCCTTAATGCATCCATCTTTAAAATAAGGAAAACTTCAGATTGAGGTTGATACTTGAATATTTCGTTTGTCAGTATGATTTTCTTGACTGCAATAGAGATGCTATTTGTCAGATAGCAACACTAGCCACCTTGAAAAATGTTATGCACTATTGGAGACCATGTATAAAATTCTAAGATGGGAATTTGAGAAGAATATCCTAGAACATTGATGGCAAACATTTTTGGCACCGAGTGCCCAAACTAGAAAGTGTGTGCATGCGCATGCATGTGTGCGTGCTAGTGTGCCAGAAAACTGAATACCAGCTGGCCGGTGCACGCATGCCTGTTTTTTGGCTGTTTCTGGTTGATTTTAGTCTTATTTTGGGGGCATTTTTGACCGTTTTGGAGGCCATTTTTCCAGCTGTTTTTAGCCCGGAAAATGGCCTGAAAATGCCCTCCAAAATGCCCCAGAAAATGCCCTAGAAAATGCCCTGGAAAACCAGAAAAGCAGCTGGCGATGGTGTGTGTGCCCACTGAGAGGGCTCTACGTGCCACCTCTGGCTCACGTGCCATAGGTTCGCCATCACAGTCCTAGAAGAAAGTATGACAAACTGCTTCCATACTGTTGCAAAAAAAAATAAAACCCAATATGACTACAAGCTTATACTTTTTCATGATCTATTACCCCCATTAATTCTTGAAGACTGCATCAGAATGGATGGTAAGTGTCTTAGCTCACCTGTGTTACTGAAACCTTTGTATCTGATTTTTGCTACTTCTACACCTAGAGAAAGGAAAAGCCAAGATTCATCGAAGCATCTTCAGCATCACATATTAGACAGACTTGAGCACTACAGACAATCTATAGGAGTGAGTTCCTTGGAAATCTTTTATACCTGTGAACATCCTGTTCAGTCTAGCCTACTCAGCACACTATAGAGCCTTTTCTTTGACTCACTTCAGGGCAATATAGGATCTGAGATTTCATAAAATTTTATTCATTGACAGAAATTGACTCTGTGGTCAGAATGAGGTATATATTTCTCCATTGTCCCTTCTATGAAACTTACATGCTGTACTATACATGTGTCTGTACTATCCTTTAGTAGAGATCCTGTTTTCCATGAGGGAACATGGCACATTTTCTGTTCCCAGACCAGAATCCTGAGATTACGAACAGAGTGGCATGTTTTTATCAGCAGTTATAGGTCTGCTGATTAAGGTCAAGGTGACTTAATCTTGTAATGCTGTCACTAAAAAATCTTTATGCTTTATTTCATTTTGCTTAGGGTTTGTTTTTTTTGAAAATTTTAACTGGCACGTCCATTTGTTGATTTTACTGCTCTTACTGTATTCTGAGTGCAGCTCCTGTGTACAGTTTGTTTTAATTGTCATTAGTTTCTGGTCGCTGAACATAAAATTTCAATTTCAGTAAGAGCATCTAAGAACATAGTTTTCAAGGGAAACTATGCCCTATTCTTTCAAAGTTTTGGGGATTTTTTAATGTATATGTTGGTACTGGACAGTAATAAAGCCATGTTTGATAAACAATATTCTTTGTTTGGCAGCATTTTGTTATAACTTATATGGAATGTTATTTAATGGTAGTCCGTTTGCTGGATGCTGTTTATGTAATTTTTCACCCCCAAGTTTTTACTTTTGAATATTCAGATACTCTTTTAAATATTTAAAAAAAATACTATGACAAATGTCACATAGTTGTTTAGAAACTTTCTATCATTGCAAGATTTCTAAAAGTAGGAAGTGATACGGTGAATTAACTACCAAGTGATTCAAATTTAATTTGGTTTCTGAATAACTGTCTTGCTGGGCAGACAATTTTCAAGTTATCTTTCCAAGTTAACTCCATTGGTGTCACTCACTTGGTCACAATAGTGGCATTGCAGCTGAAAGGGTGTATCTCAGTATTGTATGCCAGAATTGAATAATTTACTCGAGTTTAGAAGAGTCGGTATCACAATCAGAAACAGGAAGCTATATTAGGAAAAATAAAAATTAGTTTAGATAGACCTGTATGCTATGCAAAGTGTCTATGGTGTAAACATTAGTCACCTTGCACAAGACTATACACTCAGTGAAGAAATGTAAAAAGAATGACAGCAAGCCAAATCCCACTTAGTAGTTTTCATATAATTTGATTATATTAGTGAGTAAAAATTAACTGAAATGAAAACAGATTTTATCGTGTAAAATGTAAGTTGTAACTACATAGGTATTTTTGAACTACGCAATTAAGAAACTTGTGCAGAAGGTCTCTCCAGCACCTTGGTTAATTATCTGTGCTGTCTTGAATGTAGAAGAGTACAGCTGATTGCTGCTTCTGCACAAAGCAGATTGAAGAATGAGAAAGTGAAAAGAACTCAGAGTTTGTTCTTGAGACAGTGCTGGAGGGCCTCTCCCATGGCATGGAGGACTCTGTCAACATTGGATTTAGTGCAGTTGTAGCCCATCAATCCAATGCGAAGAACCTGATGATAAAAAACATTTAAGTAAGTGTTTTGTGATTGTCTGGACAAAGTCCAGCCAACTCTTCCATTAATTTTACCTGTATACTGGAATCATATATATATATTTGTGTGTGTGTGTGTGATATACACAGAGTATATAATACATTTTCTCCCCATGTGCCTATATTTACCTGGCCTGCTGAAGGTCCCAGGCCTCCAGACACCTCAATCTCATGATTTTTCATAATATATTCAGTTATTTCCTTCCAGTCATACCCCTCGGGCACAAAGATAGTGTTGACTGTTGGAAGTCTTGCATCCTTAGAAAATAAAGCAAAAGAGCCATTCAGGTGGTTTGGGTATTTGAATAACACTTTTCTCTCTAAAATTTAAAAGATTGTATCAATAGAACTAAAAAGAAATTTATTCTTTAGTTCTGGCTTTGTGTGTCTCGCACTCATTTTTTGAGAAGCCTCTTGGCAACAGTAACCAATTACCGATATCAATGAATGGGTAAATTCAGAAAATTGCATATATTTCTACACTTTTGGATCAGGTTTTGCCACCATACAAAAAAATATTTTCAAGCTATGAAAGCGGAATAAGTCTTCATACCTCCAATATGATCTTTCCTTCTGGCTTAAAGTTTGGAAAGACATACATTTTTTTCTAGTCTGCTATGTAAATAAATGTGGGTAAAAACAGTATTTGAGGCTAGGATTTAATTTTGATTCCCATTTTTAATTTTGTTTTTATACCAATTTATTTTCTCCTTTGCATAGTTTCCAAATTTAACCTAAACACTCTTTCCTATATAAAACAGTAGCCAATGACCCGGCGTTGCCCTTGTAATTTTTTATGAGAATGCCATGTTTTTTCTTCCCTTTCTCCTTCCCTCCTCCCTCACTTCTCTTGCCTTCCATCTTCCTTTGTTTCTGTTTCCTTCCTCCTTCCTTATCTCCCCCCTCTTTTTTCCTTCCCCATCATCCATTCTTCCACCCTCAGTTCTCTTCCCCTATCTTCCTTTCGCCCTTCCTTCCTGGCCATGCAGCTTCAGGCCCAGCAGTAGAGCCCCTACCTGGCAGCCCCCAGTTCCTCCTCACTGTGTGGCAACATCAGGTGCTGTAGCAGCATGGTTGAGGTCGGGCGACCAGGTGAGATAGGGAGGTAGACGGGCGACATTTGGAGACTCCGCCTCTGACCCTGAGGCAGTTGGTCACTCGGTCAGGTGGCCACCTGTTGCCTGGGGAGTGCGGTTGTGCAGCTCTCCCACCTCACCTGGGCAGGTGGCTTCAGGCAGCCAGGCAAGGGGAGGGAAGCAGGCCGGGTTGGGCTGGTGTGGATTGTGGCACACTCTGAAAAGCTGCCTTAGCCTGGAAGCCATGGAAGATTGCGTCCTGCCATTTGGCGGGGTGCCGGCACTGAGAAGAATGCTGGGCGAAGAGGAGGCAAATGTGAGGCTTGTGTCACAAGTACCTCCCTGCACCGAGGGGAATGGCGGGTGGAGAGCATTCTGCTCTGTTTTTTGTGGCTCCGCTTGCAACCCCGCAGTCAGCCATGGACAAGGAACCCAGGCTGGAGGGTAGGAAAAGGGCAGCTGGCCTGGTGAAAGTTGTTGGGGCCGCTGCCGCTGTGGAACACCTGGCAGGGGTCCTGAGGTGGTTGCAGCACATGCGCAGTGGAGATGTGTAGCGCATGCGTAGTGCAGATTTTTCAATGATTTTGCCAGTGTTGGCGTCCGCTTTGCCCCACTTTTCTTTTGTCAAAGACAGGACAAAGACATCTCTCAGCCCCTCAGTGCTGATTTCGCAACCCTAAGGGAAGCATGTGTGAAATTTGACCGAAATTTGTGCAGGGATGTAGGTTTGTATAGAGCACCTCTGTTTTATATATTTAGATAATAAGTAATTAGTTTGATCCATATTCTATATTTACGATTAATTTAATTCTTACTGGTTCTTTCACAAAGAGTTTGAGACCTAACTTCTGGAGTCCTGCACAGAGATAGAGGCTGTTTTCTTTATGAAGCTTCCAGGAAGTCTCTAGTCCCTGCGTAAAAAATGAAAATATTTATTTTCCTGTATACAAAAAAATAAAGTTTAAAAAACTCTGCAAATATATTTATATTATGCACTTTGTTGTACAGTTAAACTTTCAATCTAAGGATGTGATGGACATAATTTTGCCTGGATTGGCTCCTGAGTTCTTGTGATGTAAGTGATCATAGATGGTTCTTGCCATTTTGTCTTCTATCGGTTCTTATATAACTGCCTTAAATTTTTCCCCAGCATCACGAACTTGCCTTCTTTTGCCTATGTCCAGGATATTTAAGTTTTAACTGTATTACTGATGCTTCCAATGAAAATCTGATTTTATTTC
Organism: Boaedon fuliginosus; assembly: GCA_027560395.1. Lineage (NCBI taxonomy): Eukaryota > Metazoa > Chordata > Lepidosauria > Squamata > Lamprophiidae > Boaedon > Boaedon fuliginosus. The sequence continues at coordinate 24,172 of JANHGC010006774.1, read as the reverse complement.
ATCCAGTATTGAAAGAAGAATTCTAAATGCAGTCTGCACTAGCAGAATTCAAAGATATCCATTTTCTTTCAGAACTGCATGTTATGACTGCGAAAATAGTAGCCTTGCTAACATGTTTGTGAGCAAAACATGCCAGAACCTTGGTCAAATAAGTGAACAATCTATATCTATAAAAGAGAGGTGGGATGCGGATGTGCTTTATACAAACTTTCAATTCTGTGCCAATCGGCCTCAAACTTGCCAGAAAGGTAAAAAAGCGAAGTAAGAAATGCATTGTCGGGGTCTGGAAAAGGTAGGGTTTGTTTTTGACCCCTTTTGGGGCGGGGGCAAAGAAAACATTCTTCAATAACAAGCAGCAACTCCCTACTGAGCGTGTGCAGAATTGCTTCCCTCTATTGAGCACGTGCGGTTTTTAAACTGATTGAGGCACCATATTCAATCCTCTGAGGTGCCATGTTTTATACATATAAATTCCAGATTTGCCCCAGCAGCGACGGGCCCAAGACACATGGAGCAGCCCACCCTGCCAAGTAAGGTTGCCTACCCCAAGACACATGGAGCAGCCCACCCTGCCAAGTAAGGTTGCCTACAATGTTGGAGGGGGCGTGGGGGCTTAAGGCCCGCAAACCGCTGTGGCCCAGTGCCCCTGTCAAGCCCTGGCTGTCTTTCCTCAGAGCAGGGCTGCCCTTGGCCCAGAGATGGCCTTGCTGGAGCAAAGATGTGGGAGGGGGTGCCAGGGGCTTAAGAAGGCCCACAAACTATGTGGGGGGGGGGGTGCCAGGGGCTTCAGAAGGCCTGTAACTGCTGTGGCACAAATATACTGCTTTAAAAAAAAAAACCGAGCAAGGCTGGGTAAGAAGCTAGTAGGTAATACAGCCTCTGTGGTTCAAAGTTAAGCATTGCATCTTTTTGTATATTTGAATACATACTTAGCATTTGTGTGCTATTGTTTACAGACTCAAAACATCCATTTAGTCAGTACTTAGTAAAAACTTGGCAGAATTAATAGCTTCCAAACATTCTTTGACTGGGGAAGTGAGGCGGGGTATAAATCAAATAAAATAAAAAAATAAAATAAATTTTTTTGCAGCATTTCCACACCTGCCCTGATGAACCTTGACTGATCCTAAATGTTCACAAAAGAGGTAGATTCTATTTTGGCAAGGCATTGCATATTATAACTCAGTGCCACATCCAGATATATAGCTTCTGGGTGCTAGTTCAAGATTTGCAGTCTTTCCAGGGATGTGAACTGGTATCATCTACATATTTATGATACCTCAACCTGAACCAATTGATAAGCTATCCCAGCAGTTTCATATAGATGTTAAGTAATAGGAAGGAGATGACCAAACTCTGCAAAATCCCACATTGGAACTCCCAAGTGGCTTGGTCACTGTGTCTTTTATGACCACCAGCTTGAACTGCTGGTTTAAGTGGGATTAAGTATGTTACAGATTTGTAATGTAATACCAATGTTTGATGTGTAAAAAATAGTAATTTTTTCTTTTTAAAAAACACTATTTTCAATATTATAGAATGCCTGGAGCAACTGACCTTTTCTGCAAAAATTGACAAAGCTTCTCGCAAGCAGAAGAATGTGTTAATAGGTGCAGTATGATGATATCTGTAAATGAAATGCATGTAATACATTTAGCTTACACAGAAACAAATGAATTGTTTCCAGGTACAATCTTTTCTGATTCCAGTTTTGATTTTAAAGCAAGACCAGGAATGAAAGCAGAACAATCTTAAGTCAATTAAATATATAAAATCAAAGCTAAATGGATATTTCCTTGTTTGTTGGTAAATTTTTTTCATTAGATTTATATTCTGCCTCTCCTTCAGAAACTTGAGATCATGCATATAGCAGTCTTCCACTTTTCCCACAGCAGTTGCCCTCTAAAGTAGGTTGGGTTGCTTGACCAAAATTCATCTAAAGAGTTACCATAGCCAAAGGAAGACTCCCAAGAATCATAATTTAAGAATTAAAAATTTGAAGCTCAGTCATGCGACTTGAACACTTTCAAGGTAAAATGATAAGGAGACTGCTTTGAAAATGAGAAAGGCAGGTCTGAGTGATCAAAACATTGTTCAGCTCTACAAAGTCATTTCCTGCATTCTTAGATATACAGGTAGTCCTTGATTTACGACAACAATTGAGCCTAAAATTTCTGTTGTTAACTGCAACATTTGTTAAATGAGTTTTGCTCCATTTTCTTGTCTCAGTTGTTGAGTTGATAAGTTGGTAACCTGGTTGTTAAATGAATCAGGCTTCCCATTGACTTTGCTTGTCAGAAAGTCGCAAAAGGTGATCACATGAGCTCGGGGCCAAGCAACAATCATAAGTATTGCCAAGCTTCCGAATTTTGGTCATATGATCATAGGCAAAGATTGTAACTGAAAAAAATGGCTAGAAGTCACTTTTTTCAATGCCGTTGTAACTTTGAAAGGTCACTAAACAAACTATTGTAGGACTACCTGTAATCAAAATGCTGGTATTGTTTAACATTTTCTTATTTGGCAGCCTAGCAGAGGAGTTCTCAGACTGGTTCCAGGAAACAAGAAAGCCTTTTCTCAGGAGCAAAGTAGAAGAGCTGTATAAATGCTCACTTTCTTGGATTACCATCACAGCCCCAGTACGCAGATAGCTCTTCCATATCCAGGTAAAAGGAAGTTGGCTTTGTCTTCCGAGTATGAATCTTCTTTCTGGCAAGATAAACATTTTTGATAAGTACTTCAGGAAATCCACCCTCATAAACTTGAGCTGTTGACTATCATTTATTTATTTTTAAATAGTTCATAGTTTATGCTCTGCTGAGAGGAATGGTGGCCTACTAGTGAAGATGCTCGCTTTCCATTTGTAAGGTTGAGAGTTCAATCCTAGGTAGTGGCAGATGTTTCTCTCCTAAGGCACAAAGAAAAAAAAAACTGCGAACTCCGCATGGGGTCAGGAAGCGTATCCGGCAAGTAAATGCTCAGCTTCATCCAGTTGCTCCTACTCTACACCGAATTAAGGGATTACAGGGTTGTAAAAAGGGAGTTTTTAGTAAATGTTCTGTGCTATGTTCAGCATACCTGTCAAGTATCCCGATTTGGCCGGGAAAGTCACGGATTTTATTATTATTATTATTATTTATTAGATTTATACCCCGCCTCTCTTCACCCCAAAGGGGAACTCGAGGCTTCTCTTTCCCTCCCTCTTCCCGGATTATTATTTTGCTGAAAATTTCCCGGTTTCAGTGGTGAGCTTCAGTCAGTCCTGACCCCGCCCACCCCCTCAGGGAGAAGGCACAGCGAGGCTTCCCTCCCTTCCCCCACTGCTAGCAGAGAACAGCAAGCTGCTTCAGTCAAGGGAGGAGGGGGGAGGAGGGGAGGATAAACCCTTTCAGAGCTCTCTCTTTCCCTGCAAAGGAAGGCTGTCTGCTCCCCCCTCCTCCCCCTCCTCCTCCCCCACTGCTTCTCCTCACGTGGCTGGGGCAGAGTGAGGAAGGGGAATAGAGTGGGGGAGGGGGGGAGCCTCGCTGTATTTTCCGTCCCTCTTTGCAAATGCAAAGACACGGAGACAGAGGAGAGAGAGAGAGCACGTGTGCACCAGAGATACACACACACACACACACACACACACACACAGAATGAACAGGTAAAATGAAGGAAGAATGATAAAATAGGGAGGGAGAGAAGGAAGGAAGGAAAGGAAATCAGGAGGAGGGAGAGGAGGAGGGAGAGGAGGAGGGAGAGGAGGACTGTAAGGTCTTTGGTGCTTTCTGAGTTTGATTGTTTTCTTGTGGACATTTCATGACCAAACTAGATAACAGCATCACTGCTACAATGGAATGGGGTTTGCGGAGAGGAAGAGGAAGAGGAGGAGGAGGTAGAGGAGGAAGAAGAGGAGGGAGAGGAGGAGGGAGAGGAGGAGGAAAAGGAGGAGGTCTGTAAAGTCCTTGGTGCTCTCTGAGTTTGGTTGTTTTCTTGCAGACGTTTCATGACCCAACTAGATAACAGCATCCGTGGGGATTTGCTCTTGTTTTATCTGCTAGTGGCTTGCCCTCTGTAAGGGCTATACAGGGGAAGCCATTAGAATGTAAAATGAGAGCAAACCTCACTCCCTTCTAGCACTGATGCTAGAGACCCGCCAATTTTAAAAGGCGGCATTTTGAAACTGGAGAATGGGCTGCTGCTGTTAGGAATGGGTTAATTGCCTAACTTATTGGGATAGGAAATATATAAACCAAGATATGCTTGTTATATTCTGTCGCTTTAAGGAAATGTAGTTTATGTCAATAAGAGAGTGTGGTAATTACAGTGTTTCCTGATTGCTTTGCTCTGTTAGCAATTGCCTTAAGTAGAAACCTGGAACCCAGCTTACTCTCTCTCCCTCTGTTTTGGTTGTTTGCTGTAGTGGTTGGGTGGTTTGGCTTTGTGGTTGGTGGTTTGTTGTTGCGAAAAGAGTTTGCTACTGTTTGCTGCTCAGTTGGACTGATTTATGTGTATGACTCAAGTTTGCCGGTAAGAAGACATCGCTTATCTGAATAACCTTGAAACATCGTTTGCTTATCTATTGCTTGTGTATGATCTGGACTGTATTTGGACTTTGAACTTGCAAACTGGGCTGGACCAACTTTGCGATGGCGAAACCTGCTGTAAGCATACAATAGTTGTGCACCATTGGTTTCCAATAGATTTCCTGATATGATTTCAAAGCCCTCTAGGTCTAGGTTCCTAAATGCCTTCAAGGTGAGCCTCGGTGGCGCAGTGGTTAAATGCAGCACTGCAGCCTTATCTCTGCTGACTTGTTCAGCAGGGTGTCAG